>MQRK01025497.1:0-10897 GCA_001938485.1 Girardia tigrina | reverse complement strand
TTTTGTTTGAATGTTGTATGTTGAATTGGAATTATGTCTCTCCTACCATGATGGATGATTAATATTTTAATTCTTTTTATCTGAAAAAATGTAATGTTTAAATTTATTTCTAATTTAAATTAATTTAAAAATTTTAAATAAGTTAATTAATTTTATTTACATTTTTGAATAAATAAATCAAATTAATATTTTTTAAATAATTAATAATCATTTTAATTTTTAACCAAAAAGTTTTGAGTAAATATTTTAACAATTTATTTAATTCTCCATTTGCTCAGATAATAAGATTAAAGTCATTAATCAATTTAGTTCAAATGCACTCGTACGAAAGCTTTGACAAAGATTTTTCTTAAGGACAATCAAAATTGTTGTTTAAATAAAAATATGAAAAGTCGAATTGGTGTTCTTTGTAATACCTCATTTTAGCAAACGGACTGCGTCCGTTATTTTCACTTGTGTGTATTGCTTTCCCTGTATTTCTTTTGGATGTGCATAGTTTTTTTATTGTATATGGCGTACTTGTAATTCTTGTAAGGTGTTGTTCCATCTGACATTATTTTTTTTATTATTATTTGAGAAATGTAATACGTTATTATTAAGAATTAAAAGTTTATTAGTTGTTAATTGTTTTTTTTTCTTTTATTTTGGTTTTAACCTTGTTGATTACCAAATTCATCTAATTTTATATTAGATTAGTTTGGTGTATCTTATTTCTAGTAGAACAACTTATCCAGTAATCTTGTTAATTAGAGTAATAAGTTGTTCTACAACCATAACTGGTTTTTTTTAACTTAATCTAGTTGGGAATAGTGATTTCAGTTTCCCCCAGATCATAATCAAGGAATATCCCCTCTTGTATCATCCTGGTTAGGAAGTGAAATCATTATTCCTACATTCTTAATGTATATATTAAAAACATTAAAAGTTTCGACATTTTAACGTGGTACTTAATTTTCAGTCCATTTTCTAATCGATTTATCGGAAACGTAAAGAAAATGAGAACGCGGTGCCGTATGAAAAGAAAATATCGCAATTTAGTTAAGTAATTCTATTGTGTGATTAATTGCAAATTAAGAAGGGAAATCGGAAGTGGTTTCTTCACTAATTCCAATGAAAACCTTTCACATTCTTCTGCCGATCGTTTCGTTTCTTCTAATTTCTTCAAAACACTCTGATAATTACTTTCGCTGCGATCGTGATTCGATTCCGACACTTTAAATTGTCGCCTCAAACTCGCCAATTCATTTTCCGACTACATCCATCACAAATATTTCACCAATGAAATTTCAACAAACACCAAAAAAAATATCGCAGAGATAGAAAAATATAAATAAATCACCTGTTCTCTATGTGTAATCAATTCTTTCAGTGTGTCGTTTTTCTTATCGAGAGTCTCGTGTAAACCGTCGACTTCGTCCTTCAACGCTTGCATTTTGATTTTCAGTGTATCCATTTGTGATAATTTGTAAAAACTCCGTCTCAATTGAAAATAACACAAAAACTGGTAATCAGTAATTTATCGTTTGATGCGATAAAACAAAGACAAAATTTATTAATAAATAAATACTTTTGATCATGTGTTATGAAAATTTTAATGGAAAATATAGTAATTTAAATAAATTTATGAATATAATTTTTATGAAGGATTTATTAATTTTATGTGTAGAATTTTTTTTATTCTGGTTAAACTTTCTTTATGTTAATTGTTGGTTAAATTTTGATTATTGTGAATGATTTTTTCTTGAGTCGAATTTAATGTCAATGGAGCACAGGTAGTATTATGTATTTCACATTAGAGGATTCCAGAATGATTATTACGAGCAATCCACGGTTACAGCTAAAGGCATAAATGGCCATATCACCAAGTTCCATGGCTTGTCTTTGTGTTACTATTATTTCTTTCACTTTTAACGCATTTTCTTATGTGGTAAAAGGTGTATTTGGTTTGTCCGTATATGTATGTATGTATGTCTATGTTTATCACACTTCTTCATAAATATCAGACGCTTTCAAATACCAATAAACTATATATGTAAATTAATTTGGATACTCACCTATAAAGTAACCTAAGATCGCTCAAGGTTATTCAAGGTCAAATGTCTAATTTCTGTAGTTGTATTCTTGGAAACTTACATAGTAATGGATTTTAGCATGCTGAGGAAGTTTTAAGGTCCCTCAACGTCATCTGAAGGTCATCCAAGATCAAAATACTTAAAATTTTAATTAAAGATTAGGTGATGAAATGTTTCATGATAAAGTTTATTTTCAGTCATAAAGCCCTGATTTCTTAAAGAGAAAATGCGAGTACTGATCTATATTTTTTATCTTTAACAGGTGATCTTACTTTGTTTAAAACACCTGTAAATTATCCTTTACTTTGTTGTATATGTTGTGACCGGAACCATACCTTGAGCAATTACACCCCATACATAGCCTAAACATCATTTATCAACGGTCACAAACACCAATAAGCACCCAAAAATTTTTTATTTAATGGTGAATTGGAATTTCAATATTTTTTTTAGCTAGATTCATGTTAAGAAATTTGTAAAAAAAGCTTTTGCGGGATTTTTGTTGTAAATAAACATTAGTCATTTTCAAAAAGTCTTCTATCGATAATTCGTTAAATAAAACAGAAAAAACTATAATCAAAGAAATTCGTAATTTATTTTCTATCGATTTTCTTTTGGTTTCGTCAAATCGAATCGCAATCATATTCGATATTGATCGATTAACAAATCGCGCGTGTCTATGCGGCCGACAAAATTTAGATGCCCAAACCGATTTGCCCGACGATATTCAAGGAGCGACCCGAAGTCTCAGGTCTGTTCTCACTCGAGCACGAGAACTTAGAGATCGCTAAGGGTGGTCACTGATAACCTGGGGGCTCAGAGCTTCGCAAGATGTTCTGAGGTACTATGTTTCACCTCAAATTTAAGGCAACCTTGACATTTTGGGGCCTCAACCTGTATGACAGTTATTGAGCACGCCCAAAAAATACTTGCCTCCTCACACTGTAGATAAAGAGTCATTCCCTACCCCGAACAACTAATTTGACTTAATACTTTACTCAAAATGTTGAAAAATAAATCGAAAGTGGATAAACAATAAAGTTATCAGAATGTCCTAACAACAAAGATATCAAATTGAATTCGATAAGTGCGTGACAACCGGAAAAAAATGATAATGTCGTGAGTACTCTAATCGGGATAACGAAGTTGATGCCGCAGAAAAGAAAGTTTCGAGGCCGGTATGATAATTTAAAAATTAATCAATTATCTGAAGAATGTATATTCGCCACCCGTCAGGCATTAATTAAACAAGACAAGAAAATCACCAGAAGGCTAGACAATACTCGAAATTACGTACGAAAAATCCAGTGAGAAGTGGACGAACGATGAACGGGTAGATTAAATCCACGACTAGAGGACTTAAATAAACATTGTCATATATTAATCTAACAGCAGAGAAGAGAACAAGACAATGATTTTCATAAATAAAATGAAAATAAAAATGGATCATTAACATAGTGTTCTGCAATAGCTGTTAATAAAAGTATTAAACATAAGTCCTATATGTAAAGTGACAACTTTACTTCATCAATAAATTAAATTTAATTCAATTTTTGTTGAATTAAAAATAATGATTTTTTTATCGATTGTTTAAATCGATAGATTTTGTTTATAATATATTTTTCAAATAACCGATCTCGTTTTCTTTTATCTATTTAAATTATCAAATATTTAAATAATGCAAGAAGATTACAATGGTGTCAGAAGTGGTTCGCTTGAGTGCAACCATGCAAGCCCAAAAATTCCTCCAATCTTCGACAATATTGAGATCTGGTTCAAGTAAATCGATGCGTTATTCCGGATTTCCAACATCTCCACGGAACAGACTAAATTTTTGCATCTTACTGCGAATCTGCCTCCTCAGATATTAACGGAGTTCCAAGAATTCTTCGACTCAAATTCCACAACACCGTTCTCTGATCTCCGGCATGCGATTATCAYCAGTYGCAAAGTTCCAGTCTCAGTCCATTTCGATGAAATATTCAACAACAACAATCTTGGCGACCGCCGTCCCTCAGAATATCTGAGAATCCTGCAGCGACACTACCGTTGCCTGGGCGCCACAAGCAGCGATGACAATATTTTGCGGACCACATTTTTTCGTGCAATGCCGACCGATGTCCAAAAACTCCTGAATATCCAAAAAGCACTCTCGCTGAACGAATTGGCATATTTAGCCGATGAACTGTTGAATATCAAAGTTCCAGTTGCCACCAATTCGAGTGAGACAATTTCAAACTCCGGATCCTACGCCAATGAGATGGCGCTCCTGGCCGCTGAAATCAATAACCTCAAAAAGCAAATCAATCTTGGCCAATAGGTTTCTAGTTTATGTTTTTATCATCGAAGGTATGGACAAGCGGTTAGGAAATGTCAGCAGCCGTGCACCTGAAGCCCTCCGAATCCTTCGGGAAAAGACTAAGGATTTGAATCACTCCGGCACTTCCAACCCTCGACAAGCCACCGGATCAATTATCTTAGTTTTTCACCATTCCAGCGGTTTCCGAAAGTCAAGTCATCCAATTTCTGATCGACACGGGTGTGGATGTCAGCATCCTACCTTCCAAACAATTCAGAGCCGACAACACTTCTGCAATTCAAAAGCTTGTTTCAGCAAATGGTCAGGACATTTTAACCTCTGGAACTCGCTCGCTAAGTTTCCGTTTGGGTGGTTCACCCAAATTGTTTTCTTGGCGCTTCATCCTTGCTGACACTCAACGAGCGATTCTCGGTTCCGATTTCCTGGCTCATGAAGACATTAAGGTTGATTGTCGCAGTAACAAAATTTTTACAAATAGCTTCACCATGATGCGATCCAACAAGGCCAGTCTGCAAGCTACCGTCAGTACCGCGCTCACTAGCAATCAAACGTGGGCACACGATCTTCCAATTGTACTGCTCGGACTGCGGAACTCGATGATAACGGGATCAAACGCCTCATCGGCACAACTATTGTACGGCACTTCCACTTACCTCCCGGAAGATATTTTCTTGGACAGTGAAAATCAATCGACTTATTCCAAAGAAGATATAGAAACAGCCATTCGTGGTTTTACAAGTCCGGCTGTAAACAAACAGCTGACACGAAAAATCTTTGTTCCATCAGCATTATCAACGTGCACGGAAGTCTGGTTAAGAAGGGACATCATCGGTTCTCTCAAATCTCCATACGAAGGACTTTATAAAGTGTTGCGCCGATCCGAAGACATGAAGACCTTCGTTCTGGATATAAACGGACAACACAAAACAATATCGATTGATCGTCTCAAACCGACGTTCACTTACCAGGACACTCCTCTTCTTCCACAGGGGCATATGTAAAGTGACAACTTTACTTAATCAATAAATTATTTTTAATTCAATTTTTGTTGAATTAAATACAGTACAAAAAACAATAAATCATTTACCAATTTTAATAATTTTTCAAAAAATAAAATTAACCGACAACACTTGAACAAATTGATTTTGTAAATTAAAAAAACATGTTGATCGATAAAGATATTGTTTTAATAATAACAATAAATTTTTCGCTGTTTTGAATTATTTTCGATTATTTATTTATTTCGATTATTTTCGACATCCATATAATTAACTTCTGCGACAAATTATTATGGTCCACAAGCCCAAATTTTGATGTTGTCTCTGAAAACTATTTCAAGACAACAGATCGGCATACTGAAACCATCACAATTCTTACAATTAGTCATCAGTGACGTTGAATTGATCAAATCGGGGATCAAGCAGGACCAAAACACTGCGATTTTGAAGAAATTCTTCATACAATCGTTGCCACTGATGCACAAGGCTATTCTTGCATCTCCCAGCACCACCGATCTGCAAGAACCGGCGGCAATCAAAAACAGAATCGCAGAAACAATGCTTTCCAGCTCCGACAGGTGTTTCAACCTTTCCCTACCCAGCCACATAATTCAAACCCATGATCTGCACCTTTTGTTCGGTCTTGACTTTATCCGCAAACACTCATCCAAACACGTAGGATCGACCTTTATTCGAATTCGGGACCATCTTTCTGAAATACGTCACCAAATGCACGTTCGGGTCGCAGTTCTTCATGAAAATTGCGATCTCGTCATCTAGCGGTCCCTCATAGAGATCGATCCGATTTTCCTGTGAAATGGCGGGACTCAGCAAATAACTGCAGATAATGTAGAGCAGTATGTCGCCCACCGGCAACCACTTTCTCATGATAAATTTCAACAGAACCTTCAGTTGCAGCATGCGCTCTTTTCTATCCGCTTTTAACTGAAGCAAAAGCAAAAAAAACCGACAAAAACTGTCCCGGTTTCATCATCCGCACTTGGAAACCCATCACGACACATGAATCCAGTACTTGATCCCCCCAAGACGCATCAAAGAGGGAGAGGATGCCCAAAATTTATATTATTAAAAATAATACAATTATTATATATACAATATATTTTTTTAATATATATGATAATAATACATCGCAACAATAATAATAATGTTGGGGTTCCAAAATATAAATTTAAATCTTTAATAAAAAAGTTTTGTAAAAAATTAATTCTCTGTTAAAAAATCAATAATTTTCGATTTACATTATTTTAATAAAATTTGTATAATATTCGTAAATATTTTTAGATTTGTTTTAGCAAACTAGTTTTCAAGGTTAGAAAAAACTAGTATATAAACAATTATTATTTCAGTATTATTCTCACAAAATATCGGACAAAAATTATACTTGCAGACCCTACTAAAGTTTTTAAATTTCATCATGTTTTACGGTAATCTTTTTCATTTAATTTTTGTTAACAAATCTAGTATCCTGTAAAGGAGAAAGATTAAAGTTTAACTTTCAGATATTGCTCGTTCTAAATTGATATTGGTTTTTGTTGATTGAGTGTGCTTCAAACTATTGATTCAACGATAAAGTTTTCGATTTCAGTTTGGTGCTCAAGTTTTCATCTGCAAATAAAGTTTATTAAAAGGAATTGTGTTCATTCTTCATATATTATTGTTGAAAGAAACCTTAGGGTCAATTTGGAGTCAGATTAGTAGTTTAATATAAACAAAGATAGAAACGAGATTTAATTGTAATACCCAACAATAATAACACAAAAATATCAAAATCAAATGTCACCTTTGAAGCCGGTAGATGCCGTCAACCACGCTCTGCTACCAATATGGTATTGCATCTTTTGTGCTGGGTCCAGATAAATTGAATGATTGCCAAATTGAAAAGATCATGTGAAATTGAATCTGTAATTCATCTCAAAACGATGTCAAGAATGAATTTAACTTTCTTTTGATTATAAAATTCCTGAGGAGTATCGTTTCGAAATAACAGTTGCTTGTTAATAAATTCTGTCATATTGAAGAAATAATGTGATTTCAGAAATATGTGATGAAAATCTCTGTGATATGTGTGAAGAACATCCAGAACCGTTTTGATTATTAAAATAAGCAAAAATATTTCGGTAAATCGGAGATATATGTTGTAATTTACAGAAGAGTTTTCTGGGAGCCATTTTAGATATTGAGATGTCAAACGGGGCGGCGGACAAATATCAATGGCATAATAATAATTTCAAATGGTTAAATTGTGGATTACGTCATCAGAATTGAACAAAGTTATCACTGATCTCAGTGAATATTCGATCGGCAAGCAGTCAAAATAGATCCTCTTAAATACCGAACTAAGTTCATCGTTCAGTAAATCAACTCTTTGCTCGACATTAACCAAATCGGCCACAAAATCACCCTCGCATTTCTCGTTGTCGCTCTCGCTAACCGCCCTCACATCATAAACATCACCACCACTACAATTATTCGCAATTTTATTCGATCCATTGGAAACATTATTGCAACAACCACTCACACTCGCGTGGCTCGCCTGACTCCGCTGACTCGACCATATTTTTCCAATGCAGTCACAAACCGGTTTCTCGGGACTTCGGTATCTATTAATATTTCGATTGTTTATCGCCACTCTATTCAATGGCGAATAATTTGTCATCAAGTGAAAATCAGAATCCATAGAAGCGATTAGAATTAATTTTTCAAATTGAACTACGATTAAAACTCAAATTTAATAACATCGATCGATCGCAAATTTATATTTTTTCTAAAAAACACATTTTATTATTTACACTTCCCTGATTCATTCATCACAGACAAACAATTTTCAAGGTCATCGCAAACCTTTTTTATTAAATGTTTTATAATTTCGAAAATTTGAACAAATAACTCGTTCACAAAAATTCATTTAAACAGAAACAGTAAATTCGAATATGTTCACAAAAATTCGTTAAAAAAATCTCAATGCCACTCAAAATTTCTTATCGATAACAAATTGATGTTTTTATAAATATATTTAGAAAATTATTTTTAATTGTAAAAAATTTAATATATATTTTCTTTATCAATTTGTAACAAGAATATTTAGACCCAATGTGATAATGGATCGAACGTAAAATATTAAATTGAACGTAAAAAAATTTAATTCCTAAAACAAATTCGTGTTCTCCTTAGGGTTTACTTACGGTTCCTTAGTTTCTATGTTAATTTAAAATGTGGATATCAAATGGATGTTCTTTTTTGATTCGGGGGACATAGAAGAATCAACCTATATATACTTTCATAACAATATTAATTTTTTCATGGATGACTTTATACGTATAGTGTTGTAAAATGTATATTAAAACTGGTCGTGGTGGCCAAATTTTAAATTTATTTATCTATGTTACTCAAATGCTAAGCTATACGATTTACACAATTTCAATAACATGTAACTCTACATAGAATCAATCGGCCATTATGACTTAACATTCGTCTTCATGTTTCTTGCTAATATTATCTGCAACATAAGCTATTTTCAAATGTTATTTTTAAATTGGCAAAATCCATTCATTATTTTTTTTATAAATTGAACTGAAAGAACGAAAAATAAAATTATTTTTATAACATAAAAATACAAAAAAAATATTGTTCGAAAGATATATGAAGTATTTCCATTTATACTTTTGATTTATTCCCCCCAAAAGGTAAAATTAAAATTATTGGTCAATAAAATCACTGTAAGCAGACAACGAAAAAAACCTTTCTTTAAAACAACGAGAAAATCATAATTTCTATTGCAAAATATGTAGGGATGCATCCAGAAATTCTTATTGTGGGGTGCAAAAAATGATTTTTAACACATTAGAGATTTCAAAAAATTATTTAATTGTTTTAATTTATGTATTTAATTGATTTCTTATAATATAAAGAAATTTAAATAATGTTATTTTTACATATGTAAAAACTTTATTTCATCAATTATTGAGCTGGGTTCGAGCTACTAACAATTAACGCAACCTTCGAATTAATTCAACTCATTGCGGATCAAATCAGTGTAATTTCATTGAATAATATTAGTGAACGTAAATAACTCAATTATTTATATCCAGCCAAAACATACAAATCCTCAATAGATTGTTTGAACACATGATATTCAACGACTGTATCCAATAAACCATATATATATATATATATATATATAGAGTCCGAGAATGGAGTGAAATAGTGGCAGTGAGTCGGAAGTATATTAGTATTTCAGAAAACACAACTCATACGTCAATAGTGAGTTTATACGATCGGAGGGGAATAAATAAGCTGGAAGGACGTAGTCGTAGCGACGTGGGCGTGGATCAGAGCGTTAAAAAACCATATGAAGCTGATGAAAAGGGCGTTCAAAAGACGGAGGAGGATCGTCCTAAAAGTTCTTCCAAGAGTAAAATTATATGTTTTAGATGTCAAAGGAATGGAAACATTGCTAGATTCTGTCGGGCGGGAAACGTGAGCGAGGAGTCGCCAGCGTCAGCGGGCTTCTCGGAGGGATTAAAGGCGCTTCCAGTTATTCGATGTATCGTCAATGGAAAAAAACTGCAGAGCATTAGTGGATACCGGGTGTTCGCGATCGGTCGTGAAAAGATACAATGTGGAAGGACCGTTGATGCAGCGGAATCGAGAGCAAGTTACTCTGGCTAATGGGTCTCGAGTGTTTGTGGGTATACAGCAAGGATCAACGTGGATGATAAAGAGGTAATCAAAAATTGTATTGTAATGAATACGTTGCCGGAAAATTTGGATTTATTGTTGGGTGTTGATATGATTGCGAAATTAGGAGGAATGGTGTTCCATAATGGAAGTGTAAAGTTTGGGATGAGTTCCGATCTAGTAAATATTTGTAGTTCGGGTCCAAGTGACGAATTGTCTGGGACTAGAATTACTGAAGAGAGAGGCACGAAGAAACATAATTTCAGGATTCGTTTCGACAAAGTGTGGACAGTTTCTTGGGATTGGAAATCGGATGTCCCCGATCAGTTACCGTGGAGAAAAACCGTATTGAAAGAGTCAAAACCAAAAGACAAATCAACGATGGATATTTTAAATAAATGGATGGAAAAATGGTACTTAATAGAGTATGACAACGAGAAAATGGGCGCGTCAGTGGGCTCGATCCCAATTTATGGTATAGCCCAGTTGAATAAGGATAAGATAAGACCTGTGTTCGATTTCAGGGAATTGAACAAATATATCGATGTTTACACCGGTTCTTCGGACGTTTGTGTAGAAAAGTTACGTGAGTGGAGAAGGAAGAGTGACAGTTTTGCAATTTTGGACTTATCTGATGCATACATGCAAATTCATGTTGAAACCGCCATGTGGTGGTTAGTAGGGCGGTCGTAACTAGTTACCGTGGTTGCCATGGCAACGGTCGCGGTTACCATGGCAACGGTCGCGATCACCTTAGCAACGGTCGCGGTTACCATGGCAACGGTTGCGATCACCTTACCAACGGTCGC
>MQRK01025484.1:0-11904 GCA_001938485.1 Girardia tigrina | reverse complement strand
TTCCAGAGACATTCGATGGATCTGATTCAAAAGTCAAGACATTCATAATAATTATCAATGTGTATGTGAAGATAATGGGATATTCAGAAAAGAGCAAAATCTTACTAATAATACCATATTTGACTCCGGATGCAATAATAAAATATAAAGAAGCGCCAGATGAAACATGTGAAGATAAACTAAGCGCAGCGTTTTCAAAGGGAAAATCTATACTGAATTTAATGAAAGAACTGGTAGAAACGAGAATCGTATCCTGTAAATGAAAAGTAATATTAAAAATGTTTTGAAACAATATGAAATTTATAAAATTGATATTATTCTTTGCATGTTTCAAATACTTTTATTGAGAAATAAAAGAACCGAATCTATAAATAAATCAATAAAAATTAATTACAGTAGGCTTTGCCTATATGCAATTCGTCTATATGCAATTATTGCACATATGCAACTTTTCCTGAAGCATATAGACAAATTGCATATAGGCAATACCTACTGTCAAGATTTGCCTTTATGCAAGTTTTTTGCGGCACCAAGCGACTTGCATATGGACTATATCTAATGTATTTTAAATATCATTTTTCCATTCTTTTTATTAACTTACTTTCTATATATATAAATGTGTGTATGTATCCATGAAATTTAGAAACCTGTTTTTGACGGCCTTCTACTCAATCGATTTTCTTCAAACTTTGCATACTTATTCATTCTTGATGACAAAAAATGATTATGTAAAAATTTGATCAAAAAAAGCTTTTTAAGATTCCAAAATGGGAAAAACGGAAAATTTGGAATTATCGAAAAATATTAATTGCAAGATATCTATTTATAAATTATAAGTAGTTTATATTAATTTTTAATGGTTTTTAATTGAAATTTTTTAAATTTTAAATTTTTAAAATCTTTGTTTGCAAAGTAGAGTTCTTTCTGCATAAAGGATGGATATACAAAATATAATTTTTTGATTTACTAGTTATTAAACAACAAACAAAATGTAAAAACTCAAGATAGTTTATTCTGGGAGAAACTTTTCTACACATATTTTAGATATAACTACATAAAATCAATTTTTTATAAACTTCAATTAAAATAAAGTAAAATATCTATTTTTACGAGGATTTTAAACAATTCTGCAATTATTTAGTAATTAAAACAATAATTAAAACAAACAAAATTAAAACAATGAAAAAGATAAGAATTTTTTAATGTTTTTTTCGTCAAAATAATCACCTTTTCCACAAATGATGGCTTTACATATTTTTGATATTTTTTAACAAGTTTTTAATGTTTTTATATTTGAAGTTTATTCTATACAGTTCGTAAACATTGCCACATGTGAAATTCATTTGATGGTCGCATCATTTTGACTTGACGACCGAGCTCATTCAACTGAAATTCAATCGGATTGACATCGGGTGATTAATGTAACCACTCAATCATCCTCTTTAGATTAATTAATTAAAATTATTATTTTTATTATTAATTAAAATGTCTTTGAAATAGCTTAGATGTCTGCTTTGGATCATAAATAAAAATAAAATTAGTTTCTGCATTTTTCGTAATAAGCTGTCTTTTATTCTGTGAAACTAGGTACAAAAGCAACATGATTAAATATTTAATGTATCGTTCTTAGTCTCTTTCGTCAACATATTTAAATGCCCATGAAAGTTTATTAAATAAGAATGGATGGTCGAAATCATTTATCAAAAAATTAACTCATCAAACTTTAGATAAAATATTAAATGAGTCAAATAGTAATAATAAAAATCTTAATTATACGATTCATCAAAATATTCCCCATAATACAAATTATAACCCACTTGAATCAAGGTATATATTATCGATTCCTTATTCAGAGGGCTTTAAACATTTAAAATCATCAATTTTGAAAAGTTTGATTCCAAATACCATGAATCTAAAAAATATTTCCCAATCATATAAAATTCGTGATATGTTCAGTAATAAATCTCCCACTCCTCTCGGATTGTGCTCCGATCTTGTTTATAAATATACATATGTTGAGTGTTTAATGTGTTTGTAAAATTAAACAGAGAAACAATTATTTTCTTTAAAATATATTTTAATATTTACAACTTGACTACAAGGTAAAAGTAAATAATATTTTATTTTGGCCCCTGTGCCGATTTTATACTTAAAGATCGAGAGCATCGGCGACAACTCGGGTTTGTGTATATGTTTTAGAATTAGAGTTCACACTTTACAGCGTGATATAAGCAAATATATTATTTTTATTATTTAGCAATTACTTTTTATATTCTTGACAATTTTCTTTTTCGTTGTTTCTCGTTAACTCTTTCGTTTCAAATTCAATCGTTTTTCTAATCAATTACGCTTCCTTAAATACCAATTTTTCTCGCTAATTTGAATGCAATAGTCAGACGTCGTCGAGACGAGATTTGATTTATTTTTTCTCTATTTTTTAACAATTGTTTTGACCTTTTTACATTAGGTCACTTATTAATTAATTAACTTTATTTTTTAATTTAATTTATTGTTTTTCTTTAAATATTTACCCTTTTCTTCTTCTTTTATTTACTTAAATCTCTTTAATATCTTATTTATTTATAAAAAATATATAATTTTAAAATTAAAAACATAAACACTTTCGATTTATGGTTTATTTATTTTTCAAACTTAAACAATTCTTAAAATATAATTAAATACATTATTATATATTTTAGAATATTCCCTCAACACATGCAATGGGTGTAACACCACATACATTGGAGAGATATCTCGTCATCTCTGCAAACGGATCAAAGAGCATAGTCGGTTGGATAATGGGAGCAATATTGCCGAACATAATTTAAAATATAAAAAGAAAATAGGAGAAAATGATTTTCAAATTCTGTGTAATCGATTTAAAAATTAATGGGAGAGAGTAACGTGTGAAGCCTTATTAATAAGATCCATGGATCCAAAAATTAATATTCAAGTTTCACACTCAACTTCTCTGTTAAACATTTTCAAATAGAGCCTTTAATGCATAATTGATTACATAATCACCTTCTCATATATAAGCTGCAAAAAGCTAGTGTTAATTTAGTCTGAAGATGGTGGGTAATTCACCGAAATTAATTACAAAAATAAATTTTGAAAAATGGTGTTCAGCTTTTATTTGTTTTTGTTTTTTTTTAATATTCATATTTCACCTCGATACCCCAACACTATTGTTTATAAAAAAATCTGTTTGTGTTATCTTGATCTGGGAAATTGGTTATTTCGAAATTATCTTATTTCTAAAGTCAAAAAATCAGTATATAAGAAATTGAAAATATTGGATAAAATCACTACCATTATATTTGATAACATTCTTATATTAATATTCTACGTCGGACGGTGTTAGAGTAAACATTTAAAGATATGTAATACTGAGTAATCGTTAAAAGGTTCTCAGTAATACTAAAATCGGCCGGGGGCCATAATATTTAAATATTTTTTCTTTTTTGTAAAGTGTAAATTGTGTAATTATTAATAAAGATTTAAAAATCATTTTTTGTTTTTGGTTTAGTAAAATATCAAACACCAGATAACCTCAACAAAATATAATTTTATACAAATGAAATTTAAGTAACAAAATTTTGATTTTGTAAATTGTTATTAACAATGTGAAATATACAAATTTATGATTCTTATTAAGAATAAAAAGTAATAATAACTATTAAAAAGTTTTAAAAATTGATGAAGTCTACAGTAAAATTTTTATTTTATAAAAAGTAAAATATCTCAAGTTCGAGGAATTTTATTTATAAAAATGTTTCCTTAAAATTAAATTAATTGTATTCCAAAAATATTAGATTG
The DNA here is from genome assembly GCA_001938485.1 of Girardia tigrina. NCBI lineage: Eukaryota > Metazoa > Platyhelminthes > Tricladida > Dugesiidae > Girardia > Girardia tigrina. Next base: position 8,085 of record MQRK01025484.1, on the reverse strand, counting down.
TGAAACTCAAAAGTAATTTTTAGTAAAAATATATTAATTACAATATGTAATATCCTTTCAGATAAATAGAGCAAAATAATATTAGGCTTGGTTAAAATAGCATTTGTCTGAAAATAATTTAGCAAAAAGTAAATTTAATGAACAAATTTTCAATTTCGTTTAATGTAATTTTTAAAAAATTATGATTTCTATATATTGAATATGAAAAAAATAATAATTACAATTAAAAAAGTAACCATACTGAAAACAAATTTACAAATTAAAATACAAAATTTTACTAAATAATATCTTTACAACATTTAAAAAAAATATTTTTATTCACTGGGGAAATATTATAACAATTAATTTATTTTTCGATTTTCAACTTATACATATAACTTTAATTTGTTTTAATACTTCATTTAATTAATTCGCAAGTAATGGCTGAATATTGTGCTTTTTTAAATTGTCCTATGATCTTGATGTTTGATCTTTAGTACGAGAACAGAATTGTAAAGCAAACACAAATTAAAACGAAAACATATGGCCGATTTATTAGCTCTGTTACGTGATTATACAATTCACAATCGGGAAATCAAAGAAGACGGCGATGAAATTATTTTCGATAATTATGCGTGGCCGAAATCATCGAAAACCAACTACATCGTCTGGGGGTCAGTAAACACACAATCATTGCATATTTGACGAATAAATCTCGAAAAAAACTCGCAGGACCGACAAACACGGCTCGACGAAGGAATATTACCCGCTGGAATCGATCGTTTATTTCTTGAAGAATATTAATTTGTCGCATGCGCAATTCGTCCGTCAATCGGCTGTAAGTTATTGATTTTCGATTTTTATCGTTTTCATCGGTTTGGAACAGTCTGTCACAATCGCATTTGCATTTTATCTTTGTCTCTACGAGAAATTTGTTTCTAATATTTTATTTTAGTATTATTTATAAAATATTTATTATTTATTTCTGAAAATATTTTATTTTTAAGAGTTCTTTATATTAATAAATTTTTAATGAAAAAAATTGATTTTCGTTTTTTTAGAAAACAGGTAAAATTATCAAATATTAAATGAAAATTGAATAAAAAATTTCTTAAAAAAACAATTATTTTTTTCGAAAATTAAAAATAAGAAATAAATCCAAAAAAATGTTTTAAGAAGTAAATTTTAATAATTAAATATCGATAAATTATCAAAGACTAACTGAAATAATAAATGAAGAAAATTAATTTAAAAATATTTGTTAAAACATTTTAAAAATTTCTAATTGGAGTGTAAATCAATGTAAATAAACTTAACGATAATTGCGCCTTCGGTGATCATTTTTTTCGTTATCTTTGCCTTTTTAAAATTTCTTTCATGAGAAATTTGTTTCCAGCATTTTTAATTTTCAAAAAATATTTATTGATTAATTTCTAGAAATATTATTTTACTCTCAAAACTAAAAATCTATTTTTCTAAATTTTCACAATCAATTATTTGATAAAATAATTTAGTGAAAATTATAATTTAATAGCGAAAATTAAATTAAAATAATTTATAAATAGTAATTGAAAAAAATATTATTGAAATGAATTTTTTTTCAGAATTAAATTAAAACTATTTTTAAAAACATTCAAATAAAATGTTTTTGACAAATTTCTCGTAAAAAGATAATTTAAAAGACCGAAAATAATACACAAATATTATTGATTTATATTCTTGAACCGATGGGACCGATAACTAAATAAACCTTTGTGGAGCAATGGTGATGATTGTCGGTCGTCGTTAGGCCAATAACATCCTGGGAATTCGCTTGCCCGATCGACAGAAGCTGCTCGACTATCTCCAAGGCAAAATAACGACCTGCGAGTCGATCGATCACTCGGTGCCGGTCGATATCTCCCAGCGGCATTTGATCGTGTCTCAGAACACCGATAAAGGTCGGTTTATTTATTGATTCTCTCATTTTTGTGGATTTTATTATATATTTGTGCTTAATATGACGGGGGAAATTACTTTCAATGATATATTCATAAATAATCACAAATTAATTAATAAATAATCACAAATTAATTCATAAATAATCACAAATTAATTCATAAATAATCACAAATTAATTAATAAATATTCACAAATTAATTCATAAATATTCACAAATTAATTCATAAATAATCACAAATTAATTCATGAATAATCACAAATTAATTCATAAATAATCACAAATTAATTCATGAATAATCAAAAATTAATTCATAAATATTCACAAATTAATTCATAAATAATCACAAATTAATTCATAAATAATCACAAATTTTAATTAGTAAATAATCAATGTCAGTGATGCAAAGTAAATGCTGAATATCTTACAAGTGTTCTTTCATCTATCTTACACTAAAATCCTTCTTTTAAATTAAAATCTTTTTTATTGGTTTAAGTCATACATTTTAAAATACCATAATGAAATCCAAATAATTTTTATTTAAAATGCAAATAGGATTTATTTAAAATAATCAGTTATTTTTTGAATTTTTTGTTCGACTTATTCGTCAAATAAAAACGCTGGATGTAGTTCCGTACGGCCCCTTCAAAAATAAAAGTATGACAATATCTAAAAAATTATCAGCATTCCAGGAAAAATAATTTAGAAATTCACAAAACGCCCCCGGTAAATATATGTATTGATTACATCATCACCAACTTCACTGACTTATTCTGGAAATTATTCCAATTAATTTAGGAAATATTTGTATCACGATTTCAGAATTAAATAAATGTTTAATAATTTGTTTCATTTTTTTTAGTTTTCCTATATTTTATATATAATTTTTTTTATATTTAAAGTCGAATAATTTTTTTGGAATAGTTGTTAAAATTATTTTCAGTTAATTTTTTATGCAAAATAAGAATAAATAAAAATAGTTTTAAAAATGAGACAAAAAACAAGTTTAATTTAAAAATAAACATAAAACAAGTCTGAGAAGTTAGTGATTATGTAACAAATATGAGTATTTTAATTCAGGTTATTTTGCTTAAGAAAATTGAAATATTGTTTTTTTAATTTCTAAATTATTTTCCCTGGAATGCCGATAATTTTTTATATATTGTCATATTCTATTTTTGCGGGGCCCGTGTACGAAACTACACCCACAACGTTTCAATATATTTTGTATTCTAAAATTAATATAAATTGTTCATAAATTAAGATAAATTGTACTTATTCTCTATGGAAACCTATAAAAATAATAGTATTTAGACGAATTTATCAAAAATAAAAACAAGTTTTAGTGGTCAAATATGAAAAGTTACTGTATGAGAAAAGATTTTCTAAATAATGGTAAATTATACTTGCTTGGATAACAGAATTTTTATTGTTTTCTTTAATTAAAACTTCGTTGGCAAAGCAGAATTCTGTCTGCATAGAGAATGGATAGAAAAATAGTTTTATTTTAAAAAATGATGTTTTTCATGTAGTAAATCCGAAAAACAACATCTATGTCCATATATTTGACACGCGGTGCATTTAGGGTAATAAAATTATGAATAAATATTTTGGATCATAGGAGATAAATTTTGTTTTACAACTTTATTTTGGATTTGATAGGTGTACTACAGGGTGATCACAAAGTAACTACCGGGTTTTAAACTGCAATAACTTTTTTTGGCAAAACATGAAAAATGGTTTTAAATAACAAAAAAACATTTATTAAAATTTAATAATATTCAACAGAATAACCATCGACATCAATACAATGTTTAAGGCGTCCATAAAAAGACTTTATGGCATTTTGGCACATTTCACCATCTATTTTTGCCGCTTCTTGACAAATAAAATCTTGCAAATAAAAGTTGCTGAATTGTTTCTTGTTTTCTCTTATACACTTCATTCTTCAAATACTCCCACATAAAAAAATCGAGTGGTGTCAAATCAGGTGACCTGACCGGCCATGCATATGGACCACATCGTCCTAGCCAACGTTGTGGAAACGCTTCATCCAGAAATTGTCGCACAATCAGTGAATATTGGGCAGGTGCTCCATCTTGCTGGAACATAGCTTTCCGTTTGTATGTTCTTGATAATGATGGTATAAAGCAACTTTTTAACATATCCAGTTAAAGCGCCGCTATGTTTCCATCAATAAAAAAGGACCCATAAATACGAGTTGAAGACAACCTCATCCAAACATTAAATTTTTCACTAGCCTGTGACCCCTGATATGTTTTAGTTGGTGTTTCAGTACCATAAATGCGACAGTTATGTTTACAATGCTGTTAAGATTTTTAACGTAAGATTTTTATCGGCATCTATCGATTGAATTAACGTTTCACGCATAACACGTCTAAGGGAGCAATTTTCTTCATATAAAAGTTGCGTGGCTTGAACTCTGTAGGGGAACATTTTTAAGTCGTTTCGTAATACTTGTTGAACATTTTCACAAGAGCAATTCAGAGTTGACAACGATTTCCTGATAGAAGACTGGGGTTCTTGCTTAAAATGTTCTGCTATCTCATTTTTCTTTCCATAAGCAATTGGTGGTCTTCCAGATTTTTGGGCATTTAGAAAGCTTCCTGTTTCTTGAAACTTTTTGAAGATGCTTCTAATACTTTTTTCGGTTGGTATAAGTCGTTTAAGTCGTTGAAGTTCTCTTCATACTAAAGTCACTGACTCATGCTTCCCAAATAAAATAACAATTTTTAAACGCTGATTTACATTCATTTTGAATCTTACGCTTAAAACAATAACAACAATTAATACATTTAAACAAAATGTACTTTTAATTAAATTTTAAAGAATAAGCTTCAATATGTCTTATATAATTAAAAAGAAATACAATACAATTCAAAAGTGAACCTTTGACTTATCACACCAAGAAGTTCATAAGAGTATCAGAGAAATTAGTTTAAAACCAACTTTTACAAAAACCAAGTTCTTCAACATGTTAACAATAAACAATGTAAAGTTCTGTCTAAGTGTTAAGAATTGCAGTGAATATTGGGCAGGTGCTCCATCTTGCTGGAACATAGCTTTCCGTTTGTATGTTCTTGATAATGATGGTATAAAGCAACTTTTTAACATATCCAGTTAAAGCAGTTTTCAACCCCGAAATAAAAATAAAAAAATTATTGCTTTTATAAAAATTAGATCTGGAAATTAGTTTCGTTGGACTGATCCGTTGCTTAGCAATTAAATTGAATCGTGTTTTATTGTAAAGAAATATAATTGTAAGAAATATAAAGTTACTTTATGATCACCCTGTATTTAATACACTTATTATATAAGTTGAAAAACACCCAAAACGGACTATATTGATTAAAATCCCAGTAAATAAATTTCCTTGTTCCAATTCTATTTTGTGTCTTTTACCGACTGATATGATTTGTAAAAAGAAAACTTAAATTTCCTTGTCACCGTTGACACACCGCATGTTTTGACTTCATTTCCACACTTGTGGCATTACTTTCTCACTAAAAGTAGATGTATGTCATTAATTATTAGTTCATACCAGAAAGAAAGTCTAACTAGTAAATCAACAAAAAAGTTTTAACATCCATGCTTTACGCGGGCCGAGCTCTGCTTGGACAACAGAATTTTTTATTGCTTTCTTTAATTAAAACTTCGTTGGCAAAGCAGAGTTCTATCTGCATAGAGAATGTTAATGTAAAAAAACAACCCTGTGTAATACATTCATTCATAATCACCATTCTTCTTTATAACATTAGAGAGGCATTGTATCAGTTTTCCCATCTCAGATGACCATCGAGCAGTAGAAATATTTTTCAGTTCTGATGTAATGAATTGATGTAAAATTGAAAATTGGTTTTGTGTCGCTGATCTTCCAAGTAAGAGTGAATAAAGCGATCCAAGATTTTATAATCAGGGTAATATGGTGATTGACGGAGCAAGGTAGCATTCTTGTTTGCGAGAAACATGGACGTCACTTTGGAAACATCAGGCCTCGCGTTGTCTTGCACGAAAATCATGTTTCTCCAGTTGAGTGAAAAGTGACAAAACGCTCGCTATTCATGCTTTCTCTCTCCTGTAGCAGTTCGCAATGATATTTTCCAGTGAAGGACACTGCGATGACAGGCATGATTTTTCTGTCAAACTGGCTACGCTTCACGACATGAATGGGTTCACTGTGATCACCATCAGGGGAGATCCAGCAATGCTTGCTTCTTTTCTTGCCAACAGTTCTCATGTAAAACCACTTCTCATCCACCATCACAATATGTTCATGTTGGTGTTTGCTTTTCAAAATTTTCAACCATTCCTTTGCAGTAGTGACACGATTAACCTTTTGATCATTTGACAATGCATGAGGAACCCACTTGCAGGCAACAGACCGAAAGCCCAAATGGTCACTCACAATACACTGAATGGTTCCATGGCTGAGGGATGTGTCATCTTAAATTTCATCAATGGTCACTGCACCATTATCGTTAATAATTCCAGAGACCAACAGAATGTTTTCAGGGTTTGTTTTTGTTGATTTTCTCCCGCATTTTTTCCCAAGCAAAAGAAGTCTTGCCATTGTCAAATTCAGTTATCCACCGATACACTGTAGATTCTCCAACACTGTCAGCACCATGAACAGAGATAATTTCCTGATAAATTTCACTGCCGTTATGCCGAGTGAATAACGGGAGAAGGTATAGAAACCAAGATTTTTTCGATTTTCCGCCATCATACAGACAAATAAATCAACTAATATTCAAACAAGTATTCAATAAATATTTTCTGTCAATATTTTTTTAACTATTACACATTTTTACTCTTTATATGTTACTATATACTGCGCAAGTAATTTCCGCCTTTACAGATCACAAACAGAAATATAACATCATTCTCACTCTTTCTGGTACGAACCAATAAAAATTTATAGTTACTATTTATTAAGATTCTTTCTTTCATAATTAGATCAGAAACAGGTATATCTATTTGCTAAGTTATTTAATAAAATGCTAAGTAATTAAAATTAAATGATGAAATTAAATTGATGAAACTTTTGAGGACTTTAAAGTAAAGGCTTTTACTGTTTGGTTTGTAATTCGTCCACGAAACAATGAAAATTGGCATGCTGGTTCATGCACTTGTCCATACTTCCTGAAATGTTTTGTTTGTAAGCATCTTTTAAGACTTGCTTTACGCTTGAAGCTCACATCTGAGCGTTCCGCAGCAAAATACGTGCCCATTGGGGAAAAAAGAAGGCATGGAAGGCCAAAGAAAACTTCCAGAGCACTGCTCATTGAAAGAAATCGGTCTTAATAAAGAATTAAATTTTCATTGTGTTTTGAATTTTTGTGACTTTATGAATAGAACCTGAGCTTTTATCATTTCGGCTTTGGGAATTCAAATTATTTGTTTATCCAATTCTTTTTTATCTGACTCTCGAAACACAAAAATAATTTTCTTTTAAAAGATGAATTTTGGAACCCCAACAGCATTTTTAAAATAAAAAACTTAGCATTTTATTAAAATAAAACGAAGTCCGGATGAAAATCTTCTTTTAATAATCAAAGTCATCCATTAAAAAATATATCTTAAGACAATATATTTCGACAGATCTACCGTCATCTTCAGGTCACTAATTAATAATCAATTCACCTGGATATAAATACAAAAATGATGATTATGTAATCGATTGCATGAAATCATGCTAATCAAAAATTCTCAATAAGCTGGTTGAGACTGCCGATTGAACATTGATTTTAAGGCAACGTGACCTAATTAACAATGCTTCACACGACACACTCTCCCAATAACTGTCAAAATGCTCACACAGGATTTTGAAATTATCAAAATTATCATCACATTTACATTTTTTTCCTATGTTCTGCAAATTACTCTTACTCTCTTTTCGACCATGTTCTTGAATTCGTTTAAAGAGATGACGGACAGTCTCTCCAATGAATGTGGCATCGCACCCATTACATTTATATTCATAAACAATATCAGAACAAAGTGTTAAAGGTGTAATAGATTTATGGATTTGATATTGTTTATGAATATAAATGTAATGGGTGCGATGCCACATACATTGGAGAGACTGCCCGTCATCTCTGTAAACGAATTCAAGAACATGGTCGAAAAGAGAGTAAGAGTAATAT
>MQRK01025375.1:0-10099 GCA_001938485.1 Girardia tigrina | reverse complement strand
TTTAATAATTTTTAGTAAAATTTAAATTAAATGCATTTTTAATAATTTGATGTCATTTTTAATATTTTGGGAATTATAATAAAATGGTAAAAATTATTATTTTTAATTAATATTTTTTAGAGGTTAAATATTTTAAAAAATAATTTTGAAAAATTGTTCGAATAATCATGATTAAAAACAGAAATAAGAAAACCAATTAGAATGATGACAAACGATAAAAGACCTTCTGAGAGTCGTAATGACTCTAAATGTAATTGCAATAAAGATTTAAACGAGACTTGTCTAAATGTTCTTAATAGGTTTATTTACTGTATTTTTTAATGAGAAACGCAAAATGCCTTTTGTTGCAAAAAGTGGATTCATCATTAATCGAAAACTGAAAAACTTACTGTTTTAACAATTCAGAGCAGAAGGACTTCTAAGTAATGTCTAAGACAATTTAATAGTCAATAATTCTGATTGTAGTCGATTTAATACATTACATATATAGTTAAATATTGAAATTTAAACATGGTTTATTTATCAAATTTTAAAATAAATATTTAACATTGTGACAGCTTTTTTATTTCTCTTGTGAATGTTTTTAAAAAGGTTGGGATGATTAATCAATAATGACTCGCAAAACTGTCTTTCAGAATGTGTATCGAAATTCAAAGTTAGAATTGAAAATTCGTCCTTTAAATTCATGATATTTTTCGTTTATTATTATATATACCAATAATAATTATTTAATGATAATGTAAATAATTTATTATTCATAATGTAAATAGTAGTAATAATTAATTTAACAATAAACATAATAATAATACTTTTTTTGCAAGCCGTTCTTCTGCAAGAACTCAATGTATAGTTCACCGGATGGGACTGGCAAGGGTAAATAAATAGATAAATAAATAAATAAATAACCATACTAAAGTACATATAGATATAGGTCTGTATACGTTGTTTAGGTATAAATAATGTGATATTATTTTTTTCCATAAAACTGGTTAAAGAAGTATTAAGTTGACACAAAAAGATAAAAATAACATAAAATTAATCGAGTTTTTAAGTATGATTTAATGAAATTCATCTTTTTAATAAATAATTTTATAAATGTTATGTGAATATATAAAACTTAAATATTCTAAAAAATTTTTATATTAAAATTTAAGTTTTATTTATCGTTTTTGTGAAATTAAATTTTAGATAAATATTTCCAAAAAAAGGAAATGAAAAACAAACAAATTTATTCAACTGAAAATTTTTATTGTAAATAAAAATATTCAAAATAAAGTAATTTTTTCTTTTATGCTAGATTAAAATTTTTCAATTTTTTATAATTAATTTTAAAAAAATAAAATAAATTTTATAACTGAATTTTTTTCTGTTTTTTATGTCAAGTGTATTTTTTTCCATTTTTTTTTGTAAATGAAAGAAATCAATTTAATCTGCTAATTTAATTTGAAATATATCTCAAGTATAAATAAACAAAATGGTAAACTAAATAACAGAAAAAAATATATATTTTGATTTTTAATATAAATGGATTTATTTTCTGTTTTAAAAAAAATCAAAATAATTATGACAGTCCTATTTATTTAAAAAAAACAAATAATAAAATAATTATTTTTGGAATCGAAATGAATTATCGTATGTGAATTATATTATGTTTTATCTTTAACTAATATAATTTTTTTAAAAATTATATTTATGTATTTTTTATTTTTATCATTATCATATACATCATTCATATTAATTTATCTATAATTTATTTGTTTTCTAAACTGCCTGGAAAATATTATTTAATCGAACTAAAAAAACCAAAACATCAAAACTTTACCATCACAAGACCATATGAACGTGATGGTTTTATTACAATAACTATATATATATAAAAACATATATACATATATATTTTCTTTAATTTTATTTAATTTACTTTATTTAATTTTTTCTTATTTAATTATAATATTGGGTTCAACTGGAGTCAAAGGCAATCACAACGCGACCAATAATATCGAATTAATTTTGTCTCACAAAATGACTATCAACATTATCTGACTGTAACAAACTGAAAACTTTCAACTCTCAAAATCCGAGCAATCTTATACCAAACATCCTTTACAGTCGTCAAGTAAGCATTAAACGTCAAATCAATTTTTAAGAAACACAAAAGAAAAGAAACTCATTTGTTGCATGACATTTAATTAACCTGAATTTTTTAACACAAAATTAATTAAATGACAAATTATCAAATATCCAAATAGAAACACTTTGGTTCATGTCAAATCTCTAATTTTAACAAATATATTTAATAAGCAATATTAATCGTAAATATCCCGACATATTTACCAAATCGCGGCCGTTCTTTTGTAGTGAATTCCACCATTTTTTAAATTTACAGAATAATTTGAAAGTTAAAAATTATTTTATTTTAGAAGTATATATTTTCCTGAAGTTTAAAACATTTTAATTAATATAAATTTGAAACGAAATGGTACATGTTTCAATCAACTATATATTTTTCAATATATCCATTCTTTATGCTGGCAGAACTCTATTTTGCAAAAAGAATTTTTTTGTTATCTTTTGTAGAAGAGTAAATAACTATTACATTTATTAATATTATTATTTATTAATTTATTAATACTTTTTACCTTTACTCTTTCGCGTATTATTAACTATTTATAATTCATAAGCGCGCAAACTAACCAAATTTTAAAAAATAATCAATTTTCTAAAAGTTTTATAAAATTATTCGAATAATTTGCGCACCGTTTAGTTTGCGTAGGGATATTATTTCTGTGAGGAATATTTGGCGTGTGGATGTTTTTGTATAGTGTTTGCATGTTTAAATGTTGTATGTTGATTTGGGATTGTGCCTCTCCTAACCAGATGGATTATCAATATTTAATTTTTGCCAGGCAGATGTCGAGCGAGAAGAGACGTCCGACCAATCACATAGATAGCTATTACGATTATCAAAATAAACGTTGGGTTGTGGCTGACCCTTAATAGCCACTGGGGGCTCAAGAGCTTTCTAAAATGTTTATGCTCAAGAGGGTCGTGACAATTATAATAGTATGGAGAAATAAGAAAGTGAACCAGTTAATTTATGTTTCAGAAACAGTGTTCCCATCAAATATTTTCGGAATAACCTTGATAAGAGATATCGGGTTGGAATTGAGGTTGAATTTAGAGGTGATAAATGGAAATGATAAAAATATAATTGAAACCGATAGAGAAATAGGCGCTCTAAATCCATATATAGATAAGTTGAAGTAAACAGATGAAATGAGAATTTTAAATGCTAACGAAAAATTAAATTTAAATAAGGATAGCAAACTATACACATTTATTAAAAAATTTAAAAATATTTTTATGGCTGGAGGATGGGGACATTGATAAGACATCATTAGTAAAACATAAAATTTAGACATCAGCGCAACCAATTCTACAGAAACCGCGTAAACAACCAACTCATTTAGAAGGTCATATAGATGATTCTGTTCGTAATTTGGAACGACACGGGATAATAGAGAAATGCTCATCACCATGGAACACACCGATGGTGTGTGTTTGAAAAAAAAGAAAAGAAGGAAATTCGTTTATGTTTGGATTTCAGATTGTTGAATCAAGTGACAGAGAGGCCGGAGTTTCCTATACCAAACATCGAGGAAATGTTAGATTCATTAAGAGTAATGAAATGGTTCAGTTCCATTGACCTGGGAAATGCCTACTATCAAATAGAATTAGAAGATTCTTCAAAGTTGAAAACAGCATTTTCAACTAAAATGGGACAGTATTACCTCACAAGAATGCCGTTTGGCATTGCAGTTGCACCAGCAACATTTCAGAAGCTTATGACGGATGTTTTGAAAGAGATGTTGTGGAAAGAAGCCCTGGTCTATCTTGACGACATTTTGATTTTTTTTGAAAACCGAAATGGAGCACATCGAAAGGTAGGAAAAACTATTTGCACGAATAAAAATGGCTGGACTGAGAATAAATCCCGAAAAATGTAGATTCTTTCAAAAAGAACTACGATTTTTGGGGCATATAGTGAACATTCACGGAATTAGGACTGATCCAGACAAAATAAAATCAATAGTGGAATTCGAACAACCAAAATGTATAAAGAAATTGCAAAGTTTCTTGGGACTATTTAATTATTATAGAAAGTTTATACAAAATTATTGAAAACTATAAAAACTATTTGAAGAAATGTGTAGAAGTTCGAAAGACATGGTGCATTGGTCAGATTCACACTCAGTGGCATTCAAAAAACTAAAGGAAGCACTAATATCGGCCCCAAAACTTTGTTATCCTGATTTTGGGAAATAATTTATATTAGACACTGATGCTTCTTTTGATACGATATGAGCAGTATTATCCCAAAGGAATGAGAAAGTTGAAGAACACGTAATTGCATACGTATCTAAGTCAATGACAAAGCATGAGATTGGATATTGCATTACCAGAAAAGAGCTTTTAGCAATTTTTAATTTCACGCAACATTTTAAGCAGTACTTGTATGGTGCAAAATTTAAGTTAAGAATCGACCATAAGGCAATTAAATTTATGATGACGACGAAAAAGCCGATCACCCCTCAGTTTCAAAATTGGATGAATTTTCTGAGCAGTTTGGATACGATCTTAGAATATCGTAAAGGGGAATTACACAAAAATGCAGATGCCTTGTCACGAAAAGATTGTATGGTATGTTCACAGTGTATGACACAACATGAACATGCAAAATCAAGTAAACAGAGAACACGAATGCTAGCGATATATGAGGACGCATTGTCAATTCCATGACAACAAAATAGTAAAGAAATTTGGGAAATAATGAAACAAATAGAAGAAGGAAAGGGGACAAAATTTAAGCAAAGCAATAGATGTATAAGAACTTTTGATAACAAGATTTGAATTTCGAAGGAAACAAGGAACGATTGCATTTTACTTTTTCATAAATTTCTGTGTCATGTGAGAGTGGATAAAACGTACACATTCATGAGAGAAGAATATGACATGGATGAGTTTAGTAAAAACGTTGAAAGAATAGTACGAGCATGTGCAGTGTGTCAAACATCTAAAACTTATGCAGGAAAAACAAAAGAAAACACAATGAACTTAATTTCAAAACAACCATTTGACGATATTTACATGGATTATTGTGGACTTATGCCAGTCATAAATGGAAAAAAATATAATTTGGGTATAATAGGCAGATTTAGTAGGTATGTTAGTCTCACAACATTAAATAACCAAGACGAGATGACAATAATACAGACCATGCAACGCCAATGGATATTTATGTTTGGAGCTCCAGCATGTATCCACGTGGACCATGAGAAAGAATTCGAATCATGGGCATTTATGGAATTTGCAAAATCTCGGTTGATTAAGATAAACTCAAGTCCATATCATCATAGTTCGAATGGAATAATAGAGAGACAATTTCATTTTAACATTTTTTAACATTTTAACATTTTTAACATTTGTTGTAAAACCAAAATGCATACTTCGAAGCAGTTGAGACATTAACTTTTTCAATTAACATTTTTATATGTCAGTTTAATTTAAGTAAAAGTCTTTTAAATTATAATATTTTTGTAGATTGACTTGTTCAGAATAAAAATTTTAGTTAAAAGGGTTGGAAAAAAGTTTACTGTAAACAGAGATCTAACACCGGTAAAAAGGTTTGTTTCAAAGAAGCCAAAAGAATCTTTTCTACCTCAAAACATTAAATTAAACTTACTTTAACCACCACATCCATCGCTTTCTCTATCGTTTATGATTTCTTTTTAATATTATTGTAACCGACAGAATGGCGAGAATTGTTGACGAGGAATTTTATTCATTTATTGTTTGCAGTTAGCAGCGCTCGTTATTCAGTGTTATTCAGAAATAAGAGTACACTGAAAGAGAAGATAATCAGTAATAAACATATACGTCGATATATCAAAGTAACATCGGAGACAGAATTGACTGGCAATGTTTACAATGATTTTGCTAATTTTTGCAATCTTTGTCCATCGTAATTGTAAAAATAAACGTTGTTTACAAATTGCCACTCGTTTAGGGCTGTAAATAAAGTTGAAGTTTAGTTCTGGTAAATTTACTCTTTTGGTCGCTGAAGCAGAAGTGGCATTTTCGAATAAGTGAATTTCGACAAGCGTATAAAATTAAGAATTAAAAATTTTATAATTTAATTAAAAATATGTTTTTTCCTTTTTAATTTAATAATATGTTCGATTAACGCAATGGTAACTTAATTATGTTTCAGATAATAATTTATCAAAGGAATAAACCGATTATTATTAGAATAATTAATAATGTCTACTTTTTGGGTCATCTTTTAATTATATCCCTTTTTCTATGTTCACATTTTTTTATAAGACATTTCCACTACAGTATAGTACGTGTTTACGAAATATTGGAAAATAAAGATGACTTTCTCGGATCAGAGATCATTTATCCAAAGTGGATATGTAAAGGGTGGCTCTCTAGGACCAACGATGAATGGTACTATGACGCCACTCTGAATGGACCCCTCGAAGAAATAAAACTTATAAAAAATAGGCTCATGCTCCTATTTTTGGGGACAAAAAAAACTGATTTCGAATTAATCGACTTCTTCTTTAATTGATACTAATATTTTAACTAGTTTAGTATTTGTTAGGGGTTTTTTTTAATATAAAGTTTTTAGTAAAAAGTTTTTTTTAAATATAACAAACCATTTCTATATAAAACTCAAAATATTAAAACTGTTATCAAATTATTAAAAATTTGATTTAATTTAAATTTTACCAAAAATTATTATAACTTAATTTTAATTCTGAAATTATAGATATGAACTTATCAAATGATTATTTTAATTATGCTCGAATAGTCAATCACTTTAAATTTAATAAAAAATACCAATTTCCATCTGAGTGAGAGAATCACCATTCTAAATTCAACATATCTAAATCAACATACAGCATCCATACATTTACACATTCCGATAATTTAAAATATTCCTCACATGGGTTATAATCTTAACTCTGATCAAACATTCATAATATAAAGATGAATAGTAAGGTTGTGATTGTAAACATTTCTTTACTTATCTGTAATTTCTATTTCTTAGATATCAGTGTTCAAAGAATACGAATATTCTAAAATTCATAAGAGAAAATTAATTGTAAAATTCATCAACAGAAATTTATTTTCTTTAAATCTTTAATAAATATTTCAGAAAATAGAAACTGTTTGAGTGAGACAAATAAAATAAAATTGTCTTTATTTACTAGTTTGGTAGATTAATAAATGTATCAAAACCAGAACAGTATGATGGATGTTTATTCCATGTAAACATCTGTTTCCTATTAAAACCATGATTCTCAAACTTTTTTTCACGAAACATTATTTGTTAGAGGCAAATGTTTATCAGTAAATATATATGTCCACTTTTGGACATTTAAATATGTATTTTCTTTTATTTCTTTTTAAAATACCGATTTAGAAAGACATTATTTTGAAAACGCTTTTATATAACAATAAAAACATGTTATAAAAAATAATTAAATGAGAAAAAAATTAAATTTTACGAATATTTCTTTTACATACGGTGGTCATTATACATGTAGTTCAATTATCTGTACACGTACATGATTGCTTTAGCACAGTGAACAAGGAAGAAAGATCGTCATTATTTCACTACAATTCACGACATGTTTTGTTCATAACAGAACATAACCCGGTGAATCCATAATTCAAAACCGAATGAGATTCTGTATCAAACACAGAATATTTATGAAAAAGTCTTATATACAAAGCACAATTTGTAAGATCTTATAAATAGATACACCCATACATTCGTAAATAAAACTGGTCGTTTTAAGTTTGGTATTAGTTAAATGTTTTTTTTGTTTACTTATTTAGGACTTAATCTATGTTTTGTCAGTAACACCGACTACTAATATTCAATTATTTATTATTCAAAATAATAAAAAGTATTAGGCAATATTAATATAAGTATGGTCCATTTGATTAATTCATTTTACCACGTTTTCGTCAACAAATCAACACTTCGGCACTTATATAGTTGGTAAGTAACAATTAAACCGCCGAAACCATCAAATATGTTTGTCCATAACTTGGTGCTGTATGAATTTGAATATAATCATGATGCAAAAAGCATAAATAATACCAAAGTTGGATTGTTGTTAGCTGTAAATTACCAAATTCGCTAATTTGTCGAATTCACTATTTTACCGTAACTAAAAATAGTCACACAATGACAAACTAAATTAATCCAAAATAAAATAACGATATTGGGTTAATCTAGTTGAACATGAACGGTAATAAAGAAAACAATAATCAAAATAAAAAAATAACACAATTATGATACAAACTTTTATTCATCAACGTGCATTAAATAGTATTACAAACTGCCAACGTTATACGGCAATTAATTATTTTTTGATATTAATTACTTTTATCGATTTATTTTATTAATTCTAATTAAGGATAATTGTCTTATAATTTCATCAGAAAACAGTAAACACCGTCCATGCCGCTATAAACTAACACATTTATATGTCAATATACATCTAAATTCAGACAATCTTTCTGTGTTGTTTTATCTTTTATCCGGTTTCAATTAAATTGGAGATAATGAGCTGGGACTTCTGTTTGCTGGTTGAGTTTGTGAACAATTTTAAGCTTGTTGCTGTAGTTGGTGTTGGAAAAGATTGAAATTGTGTCTCTGGATGGTCTTTGAGAATTGTAGGTCATCCTTGATTGATGTAAAGGTTGGGTGCCATCATAATTAAAAGACGATTCTTCAAAAAATATTTTTTTTGGTAAAAAAAATACATGAAATGGCCAACACGTCATACGCCATGAACAAAAATAATTATGTAAAAAAAAATAACAAAAATATAGAAGAAAATATCGGGAGATATTACAATAGCTACTGATTTGGATACCGATGGTTTGCGAATTTATTCCAAGATAACAATGATTTGAATGATCAGGAAACTACTAGAGGCCGCGCTAAATTGATGGAGTTGTATTCACTTAAGCACTTGAAGAGTCTTTTTAAATTAAAAAAAATGATGATATTGAAAGTAGTCGAAAAGGAATTGCACAGGGACTACATATTGCGAAAGCTTAAGAAGCGTAATTCACATAACAAATCACATTGATGTTCAATATTGTCTCCCTTGATGAAAATATTCTTCAAAAGCAAGAGTTGTCAAATTCAATGCATATTGACTCGTTAACATCGAACTTTAACTGCCTGACCGAATCGATTTGGGTCAAAAAGTAATGGATACTATGTTCTGGCACTAAAATAAAAAGATTAACTAAGACTTGTTTCTACCTGGAGATGCTATCAAAGGATAACTTAATTATGAGCATTTGGAAAGTTACGCCCAAGTCTTCCTTCCTGCTTTTATTGTCATTCTTAAACAAAACAACGCTCGTATTCGTGATTTACAATCGACACAAACCTATTTAAATGTGTTTTTTTGTCTTTCCAATGCTCACCTGATCTGTCTCCCTCCGACTAGAGTCTCTTCCGATCCCTTGAATATTTTAATTAACATTGTCTGATACCTTTTTTATGAATATGGGATAATAAATTATTGATTATTTTGTTTTACAAACAAAACTGAGGCATTCAGTAAGTAGCCGACTTGATGCAAAAAGTAATCTCAGAAGTGTGTAATTTCATAACATAATAAAATGAAAATATTCTGAAAATATATCCCTTTTGTTTCGAATTTTCAAAGTTAAATTCCTATTTTTAATTTTAGCATATTTATTTATTTTCTAATGTCTCCTTCCTTGTCGTAAAGATAGTCTTCCAATTCAAGTCAATTTTTTTATGAATGAAAATATTGCTGAATTGGTTTGGCTTTATTTGAGATAGTGATATGTATATAATTAAATAATTATATATTGAATAATTAAAATTAAATAAATAATATTATTAATAAAAATTTTTTTATAAAAACAACCACGTTTTTCAAGCATTACCAATGCAATAGATAGAGGAATATAATTTTTTTAGACATGTGCGAAATTTTATACCTAACCAAAAACGTAGGGCGGATTTCTG
>MQRK01025302.1:0-12806 GCA_001938485.1 Girardia tigrina | reverse complement strand
TCGAATGATTATTTTAATTATGTTCGAATAATCAATCACTTTAAATTTAAATAAAAAAATACCAATTTTCATCTGGGTGGGAGAATCACCATTCTAAATTCATCATACTTAAATCAACATACAGCATCACTACATTTACAAATTCAAACAATTTAAAATATTCCTCACAATAATATAAATAATAAAATTTCATTTAGCGATAATTTAAAATTATAAAGTAATAAATAGTTTTATATCCGTTCCTGTGTATTGAATTCATGATAAATGTTAATAGCACTGACACAATTACTATGCAAACATTAGTAATAACACAATTTAGAGACATCACAACTCTCGGAAATTATTTCACGATTTGTCATAATTCTAATTAGTGTTTTTTTAATTTGTATTAATGATTAATCGACCTAATTTTTAAAAAACATTTATTATTATTTTAACTTTAAAATATTTCAATAAAATTATAAAATTAATTAAACTAATTGTAAAATTATTCAAAATCCCTAAAATATCTTTAATTAAAACTATGAGGGGTTAGTTTAAATTTAAGTTTCGCCAAAATAGTTTATTATTTTTTAATTTGAACATTTAAAAGAAATAAATTAAAAAATTAAAATGTAGAGTAAAAATATGATAAATAAATACTTATTTAAAATATGCTTATACACCAAAGCCCCGCTATGCGTCTATTCGCTTTTGCATCGATTGATTTTTTATTTTTTGCCATATAAAATATTATAAGTCTTTCTGATCAATATTACCTCATATTCGTTATGCGTCGAAACTTATTTAGCGTATCAACTTTCGGAACCGAATAGAGACCATAGCGGGTCTTTGGTGTAGTAATAACAATTGATATATTTTAAAAAAAGTTATGAACTAAGTTTAAATAAATTTAGTGGTGTTAAATTATGACTTCGGAATTTGATAATAATGAAAGTGGCATAAACGCTACTTACAAAAACATTAAACATGTTTATTTTAATTTTTGAAAAATATTACTTATATTAAAAATTACCCTATATTATTGACATCTTAAATTTAAATTTTATCAGATTATTAAATTTTGATTAATTTAAAAAAAACTAAATTCTGTTCAAATGATCAGCTATAGCTCATACAATAAAGCACCAATTTTCCGACTGGGACGGAGAATAACAATTCCAATCTCAATACTCTCAAATCAATACACAATTTATAATATTCCTCCCAATTAGTTCCCAAAGTCATAATCACTGTAGGTGTTATAATGATGATTATATGGTGAAAATTATTTATTTTTTATTAAATCTTCAATGTAAAGGTACATTTATTTTGTGACAAGATTTTTACAAATATTTCTATTAAAAAAATTAATGTTATTGATTTTGCTTTGATAAGGTTGATGCTAAAGCACAATTCATGTCTCTCATACACTTGAATGTTTCATTCTTTTACCTCTATGTATTAAGTACTTTTTAGTGTGTAAATAAAATAAAATAAAGTTTATTCTTTTAATATTACTTGAAAAGGTTTTGAGATACATTTTACAAAAAAAGTGTCTACATTTTATTTTATTGGTTTATATGTTGGCCAGTTAAAATTACAACAAAAGATTGCATTACAAGTAATGGATTCCTCCTAGCAGGAAAAGTTGCTCTTATATTGTAATAATAGTGAAACAAAATCCTCATATTATTTTATATAATATTATTAATAGTTTTAGTAATTTTTTAATACTTCTTTTTTCATAAAAATGATTTTATTTCTTTAAATGGAAAGTAAAGGAAGTATTTTTCATTAAATATTCCAGCAGAACATCCATTCAAACCACATCCTCTACTTATTATATAAAATATAAATATATAAACATAAAGCCTTTAATATCTGTTGTGAAAAAATTATTAATTTTAAAATAATACTTAACGATTATTTTATAATGATTAAATAATCAAAACAAAAATTTATAAATTATCCCGTCTTTATAAAACTTCTTTAGGTAAAAATAAAATATCAAAGAGAATGTAAAAAGAAGAGTGTAAAAGGATGAGAGTTACCTGAGTATCATCATGATCCGATAATCCAGTCGATTGTTTTGGAAGCATTTTTTACGCGAAAAGATTTTTATTCCATCGAAAAGAAAATATAAAATAAAAAGTTATATTTTTAAATTTGGAAAAAAATGTGCGATTCCGGAAATAAAACTGATCGGATTTTGCAATTTCTTCTTCGTTCCAGTGAAAATAAGTTTGTTTTATTACAGCTTCACAATACGCTTTTTTGTTTTATTTCAATGAATCACTTCAACACAAAAAGTCTAACAATTAATATATAATTATTCTCTGATCTACTTATTTTCTCTGCGAATTATTTCTCTCCTTGTTGCTAGGACACAGAAATAAGTAAGCTGCTTGTCTATCGCCTAGTAGCCAGAAGAAACGTTTTTTTCCCATTTCTCCAAATACTTCAATAACATATTATATAATAATCAAGAGAGAAATTCTTCCTCTTTGATCAGATTAATACGGAATTGTATTATTATTCGATATTGCTCGACTTTGACTCATCTTTTTGGGGAGTGAATGCATTTAGCACTTATGTTTCATCCACTTCAATTCTCATCCTCCAAGTTGAGTAAATTTTGATGCAACTCATTAAAACAATGAAAATATTTTTATATTATTGATAAGATTTTTTTATATGTATATTTAAAAATATTTCTTTGTCAAAATTTACTTTGCATGTGAGGTTTTCAAGTATTATATTTGTAGGCTTGATTACTAGGAGGAGCTAGTTAAAATTTTCAAGTCAAGAAATATTCAATAAAAGTTTTTTAATTTAAAGTTTCAAAAAAATTAAATAATTACGTAAAACATAAAAATTGCATAAAGTTTATAAAACAAAAAATAAAAATTTGACTATCTAAAACGTAAAAGAAAATATTTTTTTAAAAAATAAAAAAAACTGTGCAATAATTAAAATAAATAAAAATCGTCAGTTAAAAATTTTAGATTAATTAAAACCGATATATTTTAAAAAGAAAATATTTAGTAAAAATTTTAAATAAAAGAGATATGGAAGTTGAATTGTTTTTATAAAAATAAAATATTGTGGAAAATTTATAATGTAGAACGAAATTATTTTTAAGATATTAAGGTTAGAATAAGATAAATATTTTATAACGAAATTATTTTGAAAATAAAAAGATTATTATAAAATGAATTTAAAATAAGTTATGTATATTTTAACACAAATTTTAAATTATGTAATAAATTCATGTAATCTCTTTTTAATTAAATATTTTTAATAAATTGGTTGAGATTGTCGCTTGAACATTTATTTTAGGATTGTGGGTCCTGATTAATAAAGCTTCACATGCAACTCTCTCCTACTAATTTTCAAAATTTGAACACAGAATCTTAAAAATTATTTATCTCAAAACTACTTTTCCATTTCTTTTTATGTTCAGTAATATTACTATTACCATAAGTTCGACCGTGTTCTTGGATTCGTTTGCAGAGATGACGAGACGTCTCTCCAATGTATGTGGCATCGCACCAATTACAAGAATATTGATAAATGAAATCCGAACACAGGCCAAACGGAGTAACAGATTTATTGCTACACATACTTTCAACTTTGTATGTTTGAGAAACAATCTTTAATCCTAGTAAATTATTTGAATCACAATGTTTAAAAGAAATTCTAAAAAAAATTTTAAAAATTCTATATAATCATTTTAAATAAATGGAAACACTTGCTCGTCTAAACGATCTGGGTGATGATGAACCTTCTCAGCGTCACCTAAAAAGCTGCCCTCTGACTCAATTTGGAAATCAAAAGCGAGGCTTCAATAGCCAGTGATACCGAAACAGGCCGTGGCTTGAATACTCACAGTCAGCTGATGCAACTTTCTGTTTCCCTTGTCGAAAATTTGCATCCTCCATCAACTCAAATGGAACATTTCATGATTTAACTTTCATTACTAATGGCTTTCGCCAGTGGAAAACTGCTGTTGAAAAGGATAGGGGATTTTATATGCACGAAAATTCTCAGATGCATATTCGTGCTATCACAATTTGGTTAGAGTGAAAGAAAAGAATCGAAACTGGGACATCTGTGGATATACAACTATTCGCTCACCAATTAGAGAAGAATGTATATTATCTACAGGGCGTTTTTGATTGTATCAAATTTTTGGTTACCAATGAACTTACTTTTCGAGGTGATGAGGAGAATCAATAGGGCTTTTCGGCTGGGAAATTCCTTAATCTCTTTCAGTTCATGATAGCAGGTGTTGTCAAACTTAAAGAAATAACCACAACGATACCCGCAAATGCTTCATATTTATCACCTGAAATACAAAATTAGATGATCTCAATTTTTGCCACCCTCGTACAGAAAACATTTGTTTGCAAGACTAAGCAGTCAGATGGGAAGTGTGTCTCAATATTTTGTGATGGTACCAGTGACAGAAACAATATTGAAGAATTGGTTGAGGCACTACGTTATGTTAAAGAAACCCCAAAGGAGTGTTTGCTTACCGTTGTCAATCTTTCATCACTGAATGCAAATTTTATTGCTCATTCAATCTTGGCTAGTTTAAGAGAGACTGAACTGATTTTCACAATACCGTCAAATGAACTAGCATCTGTAAGAATAATTTGATGGCGCTAATGTTATGGCAGGAAAGTATGGTGGTGTACAACAAAAGTTGCAAGAGCTTCTAAAGTACAAGTATTCTAAAGTACAAGTACATACTTTCACTGTTTTAGCCACGAGTTGCACCTTCTGATCGTCCATGTTGTATCTTCTGACAAGCCAATCTGCAATTATTTTGACATTGCCAATGGTCTTTATAATTTTACTCAGAATTACAAAGTTTCATCCGCTTACACAGGCGACTCACTTAAAAGATTACTCAAATACCGTTGGACTGGACATCTTGCGACCACCGCAGTGATCATATAGAATTATGAGGAAATCAAAGTAGCTCTTCACGAAGTCAAAAGAAGTTATGACTTCGATTCAGACCTGGTAATTAAAGCTGCTTTGTTGTCTCAAATTAAACGACCAGAGTTCATTGTTACAGCACACATTATCAAACTAATATTGGATATTACTCAACCAGCAAATTTGTTTCTTCAAAGCAGCCAATGTGACATTGTATCAGCTGTTAAGCTCATTGATAGTGTACAGAAATCAATTTCTAAAATTCGCAATGACGAGAATTATGAAATATTGCTTCAAGGAGTCGATAACATTGCTGATATCCTTGACAATGAGCCAAAAGTGAAAAGGAAGCGTCTTGAAAACAGGAAGTAAATAATTCGCTTTGGACTTGTATTCTACGATAATTACATTATTTGCATTCCATCTCGCTACAGACTTGCAGATAGCGTCATCATGTCTCCTATTGGATCATCGGATATACCAGGTTCAAGTACACTTAAACAAAGTTTACGAGTTCTTTATTTTTCTGCAATTGATTCTGTCATGGGAGAGCTAGAAAAACGATTTTCTGAGTGAGGATTACAAGTAAGTACTGGTTATGTTTGTATTATAAAACTCAACTAGCAATCACTCTAACAACATACGTATTTTGCTTTATCAATGTGATGGATAAAAAGTACATTGTTGCCAGTGAGAGGTATTGAAATATTTTTAATCCAGATGCATAATAGTCGTTGTAAATATGTATTAATGGGTCTTTATCGTTTCACACTACTCTCTCAGGTAATAAAGTCAATGCTAAGTCTTATTCCTCCCAAGGATCCCAGCGCAGTCAGGCCAATTTGCGAGGTAGTTGGTACAGATTTTGAAAAGGTTGTAAATGAAATGAAAGTTGCAGAAAACTCTTGGGTAATGAACAACTAGATGTTATGCAGCCTGATCAAAGTCTGTTGAAAGAATATACAAAGCTTCGAATTTGCATGAGGCTTTCCATACTTTGTCACAGACAATGGCTGCTGCTCTCACGTTTGGCAGTTCTAATGCAGTATGTGAAAAAAGTTTATCTACACTTTCGAGAATCTAGTTGCCATATAGAATGTCAATGAAATGTGACAGACTCTCCAACCTAACGCTACTTGGCTATGAAAAACAATTTGTGGCTGTCATAATATTTGACGATTTTATAAATATGTTTCTAAAAACTTCTCGAAGATTGTGGCTGTAAATTTGTTTTAAAATAAAAAGTCTTGGTCATGAAAATATGCTTTCACTATTGATATTTTAGCTATTGTAGATGCAGTCGCGTCAAATGGTGTAGGATTTGTTGTCTATCAAATTGTATGTAACGTGGTTTTGAAGCCCCCCCCGAGGAATTTTAAAAATTACAAAGCCCCCTATATAAAAAAAGCTGGCTACGGGGCTGAATAAATCTTATAACAACTTTCAATATAAACTACAAATAATAAAATATTATATGATAAATAATCATTAAATATATAATAAAGACTTTTTATTGTTTTAAAATAGTTTTATTGTCTATAAACACTTTACCAACAACACAGAGAAGACCATCAGTCATTTATGTCAAAGGATTAACCCTCCGACTGCGTATTTCGTTAGTGCATGCGCATTTTATCAACTCGCATGTTCGCACGACAACTCAGGATTGGCTTTGTTTCCTACAGAAAGACAGCTTGAACGGGCAAATAGGTGGATAGCAACATGAGAAAACTTAAATAAATTATACCAGTAGATGCTGCACGCATAAGTCACGGGATACCCGGTCAGAGGGTTTATAGACAGAATCAAAAATATCTTGTTGAAGATAAGAAAGAGTGGGAAAATGTATCTTGATTACAAGACTTAAATATTTTTTTCGTGGGTTTAGTAATTATTGATAGAGGCATTATTGATAAGATTTAATAATCTAGAAATTAATGTTCAAGCTTCACTTTCCATTAATAATTTAAAAGTTTTAATAAAATAGTTTTTTCTAACAGCATAAATATTACTTTTTAACGTTTTCTAATCTCACCATCAAAATTGATTTCACAACATTTCTTAACACCTCTTTCACTAATTAAACTTCTCTGGATTAATATATCTCTCATGTTGTAAATCATAAAATGTCCTGATAGAGATGGCTGCTAAAATCCCCGAAGCAGCATTTTTACAGTTGTGAAAGACAATTCCAGAGGAGAGGAGGATTAATAACCCTTTGAAATGGGGTTTCTTATTTTGTCATAAACCATTAGAAGAGGAAGTTGGGTTTAAAAATTTGAAAATTTCGCAATACATATTAAACGAAAAGATTATAATTAGATTTTTCCTTTATCCTACATTAAAGTTAAAAGTCCTTTTTATTATTTGTATTATTAAGAAAAATAATCGAAGATATTTCCCAACAGATTCTTGTAACTGACTTTATTTACTCTCGTCCTACTGCAACTCGGTTAGATGAGTGAATTATATATTTAATGAGTGAATTTTCAAAGTGGAATAATTAAAAGTAAAATTTCTTTTGCTTGAAAATGAAATCTTCAAAATTTTGTTTGATGAATAAATATGGCCATTATTTAACCACAATTCTTCGCGACATCTGGGGAATTCTAGAACAACATTGTCATTAAATTTCTAAAATATTCAAATTTTTCAGCTATTAAATTTCAACTTCAATTATCAAATTACTAAATAAATTCTCAAGATCCTCAAAATTGGTATTTAACTGACATTTTGGGTTGGGATACTTTGCTTCAATTAATTTTAAGCAAGAAATTTACAAATTTAATTTCTTTAATTAGAAATAAAATATAATAAATCAAGTTTAATATATAAAATCAATTGTAGTTCAATTTTTATATAAAATAGGGTGGTACTCGCGTCAATGGCAATTAGAAAGAAAAACTCATTATAATAAAAAACTCAAAATGCGTGAAATAAAAAATGCTGAAATTTGTTTTAATGTATGTACAAAGCTACACAAATTTGAATGTTAATAAAAGTTTTTCTTCGTTCACGGTTCATCGTTAAAATATGTTGAACACAAAAAAAGAATTTAAAGAAGCAGCGAAAACAGAATGAAACGCCGAAGGTCAACAACCTGCGAAACCTAGAGGAAACAGCAAAAATGTATGTTTTACTATTCATGTGAGCTCGGGCTTGTAGGGTCTAACATCCCGATGGCAACTGTTATTGATCGTGACCCCTTGTTTACACCGGCAGCCGAATATCGGGGTCGTCACACCGCTGGAACGGGTCTCAGTGGGGCGACTACGTAGAACCGAGAGGTTACCCGATCCAGGCCCTTGGAAAATGGAGCTTTTCACAGACAAGGGGTTTGGGATACGGTTGACTCGAGCTGTTAAGAATATGTCTTTATAAATACTAATTAAATTCCTGTGAAGAATAATTTGTTGAAGATATTCTTTAAAAATATAATTAATCAATATAATGCAGAGATTAACAAAGTTCTGTTCGTGAACATTTATTGTGTAAGGTGAAATCTATGCTAAGTATTTAATATTTACTTAGTAATTGTTCCAGCTGAAAAATATGGTTCAACGTCACCGAAAGAAATAATCTGAAAATGAATTGAGGAGTCCAGATATCGAGTAAAACATTTACTAATCAAATGTCTGAAGAACCAAATGTTTTAAAAAATATATTTGTGGGTCAGCTTTGATAAGCTATGTAAAAGCACAAGAATTTATCAGAAAGTTAAACATTTAATGATAGTGGGTTTGTAAAAAATGTATGCTGAAAGTAATTAACATAAATTTTCTCGAAAAGGAATCTGCATTTTTTGGTATAAGTTTGTCATGAATGACAATTGTTCGTAAAATGAAGAATATTCCAGTAAATAAGTAGTTCAATCAATAACCTCTAAGACTCGGAATGAAATAAAAAATTCCAAATACTCTAACAACTTTTATTTTGAACAACATTTATTACCAGTACAAAAAAGAATAAACATCATTTCTCACAGTAGTCTTCTTGGTTACTAAAAGGTTTATTCCATCTGTGATAGTGATCATCAAAAGCTGTAGAAAAAAACTTTTGATTCTGTGATGATAAAAAATATGGCACATCTTCACATGAAAAGTGACGTCCTCTAAGGAGTTTTCTTTAGATGATTGAAAAGGCAAAAGTCCCTTAGAACGATGTCAGGACGAAGGGCATGTGTACCAGGCTCACAAATCCAAATTTGGTGATTTTTTCTTGTGAAAAGTTTTTCAGAGTAAAATATTCAATCAATAACCAAAGTTCAGTATGTGGGGCCCTTTGTTTCTTAATTTTGTACTCCATAAGAATGTACTGAAGAATTTTGAAAAATCATTTATTTAAAAAAAAAGTTCGAGAGAAAAAATGAAAATATATATAATAAATAAAAGAATCTTAAACAGACGTGTTCAAAATTGAATATTAAAAAATTATTACACTAAGGAAAAATTTATTAATATTAAAGAAAAAATTTTATTAATATTTATAGTGAGAATTTGTCTAAAAAAGTTTTTGAGATATAGAAAATTCAGAAGTTTTTTGTTAATCTAAATCGTTGCTAAACAACGTTGACTAAGATGTTAAAAATAAAATAAATAGAGTATGTGTTTATTGAAATAAAGCGTTTCTGAAGATTAGTTTTCGTTTTGTTTGATACAAAAATATATCGAGTTTTCAACTAAATATTGCGATCAACTAAACTATATAAAAATGTATTATCGAAAATTAGAATTCGATTTGACTGGGAGAAAGGAATCAGGTTCATTGATCGATTCTATTGATGACTAACAAAACAAAATTAACTAGATGATTGAGATATTGATGTATCTGACTTTTATTTCGGGTTTGGAATTGATACATTTTATTTATAATAAAAAGAGACCAATTTGATTGTTGATTTTCAAATTAATCGATTTGGTCAAATGCTACACATGAAATATGTGTTTGATTTCAATTTTTCTACCAGAAAGTCAAAAGTAAAGTTGGCACAATTTTATTAAACCAAAGTTTTTGATTCAATTTACCAGTTGACTATGAAAGAGAAGCGGGAGGGAGTCTCGCAAAATGGTGATTATTTTCTCAAAGAATGACGCGTCTCTTTTGGTCAGGGTGCGCTCGAATTTTTTATCCGAAAATTGAAAAGAGCAAGACCTTTAAAAAGGCAAAGAAGGAATTTGAGTATTTAATAGGTAAAAGAAAGAATTTTGTAGGTTGAATGACTCAAAAAGTTTAAGAATGAGTCGAAAAAAGAATTCTAAATCACTCGAGTAAAAAACAACAAACATAGAATATTTTATTTTAAAATGTCCGATATTATGCAGTTCAAATTTGCAAAAAACTTAAATATGATGTTGATTTATGCGGTACAAATTTAACTATTATTTATATACCTTGAGAAGGCAAAAATTTAATTTTCGAGAAAAGAATATTGCAAGGCGAGAAACAAATATAGAAAAGGGAGAAGAGAAGAAGATCAATTAGAGAAACAAATATGTTGATTTTTCAAGGAAAAGAAAAATAAGCGAATTAAAAATATTAATTAAATAGAAAATTCATTTATTTCAGAAAGAAATTACAGTAGAAAAGATGTGAAAATTACTTAAATTGAAAACAATTAAACTTTGTGTAAGTATAACATTTCTTGGTAACTTCAAAATCGGTCTTTTTTATCTATAATCAAATCTGTAATATTTATTAAATAATAAGCAGCAAATGCGGATGACCTCTTCAAAAAAATTGAACAATATTCATTAATAACTTTAAATGAATTTTTAATTTTACTTTCAGAAGATATTTTTTTAAATGTAATGTTACTTTTACCTGGAGAGGAAATAAGCGCTACTAAGTTACTTGCCTACTTGTACACTCAAAAATATGCAAATTCCATAAGGCTTGGGCATAATTGGGAGCACCCACAATCCAACGGCCGAGGTCCGAAAAAAACAAATTTTCTTTAATATTATCATTTTTTATAGAAAGAACTGAATTTTCAGAAAGACAAAAATCGACAGAATAAGAAATTCAATAATATTATTAGTTTTTTTCACAAGAAAATGTTTTAGTTAATTGAAAAAACACAAGCGGTACATGTTTATGAAACATTCTATTTTAAACTAATTTTTATAATCAACATTATTGACTTGTTCAGAAAAAATAAATTATTTACTTTACATTGTTTACATAATATTCATTTTCAAACTTTATTCTTCTTTAAAACCAAATTACAGAAGTCAGCACTTTGAAAACTAAGACAATTGAAGTGTTAAAGAGTAGCTTAGATTAATGTTTCAGGACCACCAAGCTAGAGAAAATAAACGATTAAATGATAAAATATAAAAATAAATAAATTAAGTTTTAATAAATTAAATTAAGTTCTTAATAAGTGATTCACCTTTAAATTTTTTATTTTATACAAGACATGTTGATGACACTTTAATTATATTTAAAGGGAAGAGAATGTTTCAAATTCTAGATGTTGTAAATGGTTTTCATTCAAATATTAAATTTACTTTCGAAATGAAAAATACTAAAAAAATTTTAATTGGAATAGTTAAAGAAATTTCAGACTAGAATTTATCGAAAATAAACTAATGCCGGTTTGTACAGTTGTACAAACAGTTTTTCCGACTACAAAATATAATAGGAGCATGACTGAATGTTTGGTGCATAAATTATGGGGATTAACATCACCCTTTAGTTATTTAATAAAATGAACTTCATAATAGACTTTGAAATAATAGATTTAATAAAAAAATATTTAAATAAAATCATAAAAATACAGGCAGTCAGTTTAGTCGCCAACCATTTGACCACGGGACAGGTATTACAGGTTTACATATCAGACGTGTTAATCCTTGTAAATTGGAGAGACAAGTCGTGATCTCTGTGCTAGAATTGCTGAACATACTCAATCGAGTAGAAATAGTTCGATTTTGACGAATATTAAAAATATCAGGGTAAATATAATGATTAAAATAAAAATTTTTAAGTAATTTTTATTAATTTTGACATAAATTCATATAAATAAATGTATCAAATAATTTATTATTCAACTGATATTTAACTCTATAATGAAATAAATTAATGGCAGCAATTGCATATAAAAAGTAAATTTGTTTATCAGATGACTGAATATTACTGCGGGCCGAGTTATCTCAGTCAACATAAATGGATGCAAAAAATTATCTATTTCCAATTGCAGTAACTATGTATGTACAATTTGTATTAATATTCCGCCATTAGCCTCTAGGTTTTTTTAACCTTTTCATACGCATGGGTCTACGTTTTCTAGAACACAGTCATTATAATTTA
The DNA here is from genome assembly GCA_001938485.1 of Girardia tigrina. Lineage (NCBI taxonomy): Eukaryota > Metazoa > Platyhelminthes > Tricladida > Dugesiidae > Girardia > Girardia tigrina. Next base: position 566 of record MQRK01025302.1, on the reverse strand, counting down.
GCAGAAAACTTAAGTTAAGTATATGTCACGACCCATTTGTTGTAACAATTTTGCGCGCTCAGAGCCCCCAGTGACTATTAAGGGTCAGTCACAACCCAGTTCCCATTTATTATGCAATTACAAATATCTATATTTCTCTTTTATATTACAGGGTCGGAMGCCTCTTCTCGCTCGACATCTGCCTGGCAGTGCCGAGTCTGAAGGGCCTGCGGGTTCGAATAAAGATGGGATGGGCTATGGGCCCCCCACCTAGCGGAGTGTCGCTCGGGGATGATTTTCCTTTTTGAACTAAAATTTGATGCCTTAACCTCTACGATGAGCAACTCGCATTTAGCTGTATTGGAATTATATAACTAGGGCCGTCACAACAGCCTTATAAAATCATATTTCTTAAAACAATAGCGCGCTATAGGGCTGAACAATCAAACCCGCTCTTGTTCGTACAGCAACCTAACTTATAAAACGTAGGTTAAAACTCCTACAACTAATATGGTCAACTTCTGAATCCCTCTTCGTCTTAACTCATAGAATATGACAAACCCTCATTACGATCATTAACCGTTTCT
>MQRK01025288.1:0-16601 GCA_001938485.1 Girardia tigrina | reverse complement strand
GAAAGAAGTTATGAGATACAACTAGATGACGGCACGATCTTAATCAGAAATGTAGAATGGCTAAAGCCATTTAAACCGAGGGGGATGTGAGGAATATTTTAAATTGTTTGAATGTGTAAATGTATGGATGCGGTATGTTGATTTAAGTATGTTGAATCTAGAATGGTGATTCTCCCACCCAGATGGAAATTGGTTTTTTTATTTAAATTTAAAGTGATTGACTATTCGAACATAATTAAAATAATCATTTTATAAGAATTAAAATTAAGTTTAATATTTTTTGGTAAAATTTAAATTAAATGTATTTTTAATAATTTGAAGACATTTTTATTATTTTGGGATTTATTGAGAAATGGTAAAATTTATTATTTTTAATTAATATTAGTTAATATATTTAAAAAAATGACTTAGAAAAATTGTTCGAATAATCATGATTAAAAAAATAATAAGAAAACCAATTAGAATGATGACAAACGATGAAAGACTTGCTGAGAGTCATAATGACTCTAAATGTGATTGTAATAAAAGTTCAAACGCGACTTGTCTAAATGTTCTTAATTAATTTTATTGAAGAAAATGCTGAGTCATACGGAACACAATGAGCAGTTGTGGTGGGAGTCCCCAGTCAAACATTGTTGATTGTTGTTTGATATCTTTTCCGATTCAACACCGGCTTATTCCGCGGGCAATTTTTCCAATGAGATCAGTTCAAAACGAAAGGACATATTGAAAAAGGTGATGAATTTCATTATGACTGTGCCTGAGCTCCTCTTGCCACAAAAAAACATGTTTAAAATGTTATTATTAATCATCTTCATCCGCTCGTGTTACAATTGTTGACTTTGTTACTAGAAACTAAAGTTGATGAATTAAATGACATTTTACAGAGTCTGATCCAAGTGTTTCCAGATGAGATGATCCCAATCGTTCGAGCCGCACCACAAGCCATCCAAAAGCAACATTTTGGTGTCGTAATAAATCTGCAACATCATGCGGGAAGTGTGAAAAGGTGGTCTGTGGAACATATGTTGGGGAAAAACATTTTATTTTGGTTTGTATTCTTGCGTATCTAATTGATCTGTCAATTTGTATGTCATTTCATTGTAAAAAGGCTATTTGGATCATTTAATACAGAATTTACGTCTTGACAATCTTTAAAATTACATTTATACATAAGGGGTCAAAATGACCGCTGCCCGTCCTTCTAGGTATACCAGCTTGTAACTCTGCTAATTTAGAATTTCATGAAGCGATTTTGTACTCGGTAGTATAGCTCAATACACAAATGGTGCTCAAAAAACATCAAAACAGATCCACTGTAACATCTAAAAAAATCAGAAGAACTTGGAATATATTCCAGGAACCCTAGTTAATCAATTCAATATAAATTAATATAAATTTTAAAGATAATAACTTTATTTAATAATTTATAAAAAATATTTTCCAGAAAAATGTGATTCTATTTATCGATATTAAGTTTACTTGAAAAAGTTGCTTATTATGATTTTTAAAAAAAAATTTTTATAATCAGCTAAATCGAACGGTTAAATAATTTCAGGGTTCTTTTATTCTCGAAAATATTAGAACTTTTAATTTATCATGAACGCAAAGTAAGGCTCATTTTACTTCACTTATTAAATAAATGAAATAAAATTTATTAAATAAAATAATAAAACTCGATATATCAAAGTACAATTACAGTTAATGACCTAAGAGTAAACTCAAAAAAATAAAAAAAGTCATTAAGACAAGGATAAAGTCTATTGTATGTTCACTACTTATAGTACTATTATATTTACCAGGTCCATTTAGCTGCAATGAAAATCTTAACTTTAACTTACATTTGCGTTTTTTTATTAATAAGAAGGAATTCAGCTCAAAGTAACTACGTTTTGGAATCACCAGTATCAAAAGCCGATTACGCTGATCCAGATAGTCATGGGTAAACATTAATATAATTGAACACTAATTTTATTTATATTTATAGATATCGATATTGTGCTAATTGGAAATTAGCCGATGGTAGTTCTCTGTATTCCACTTGTGATCCATTTTCTTTTAAGAGATGCGGAAAAACTCTGTGAGACATTATAATATAGAAATAATTTTTAAATTCAAGTAGGGAATTCGGATATGAATGTTGTTCAGGATTTAAGGAAGCCAGTTCTTCGATGTTTGAACTAAATACTTTTGGAAAACAACCATGTGCTCAAACTATACCTCAGTGGAAATCATGCCCTGATGTGTTGAATTCCTTTGGTTATTTAAAATAAAATATACTTTTTTAATTATAGCAATTTTTTCAGTTGGATTTGGTGCATTTTCGAGAATGATAAAAACTGGAGAAATGGGAAGTGAAAATCCAACTGAAGAGTTCACAATATTTGCACCTCAAAAGGAAAATGAGGTGGAAAAAATTTACTCTTCTTTCGGTCAAAGTACCAGTAGTCCAATATTCTATCATGTTGTTAAAGGTCGATTTTATGCTTCCAAACTTAGAAACAATCAAGAACTAACTTCATATTATCAAAACCAAAAATTGAAAGTCACTAAATATTCCTATGGTGTTAGTAATTATATTTTATAAATACGTAATCAAATATTAAAATTATATTAGGTTATAGCCATAGATTGTGTTGAGATGACTAAAGCTGATATCGAATGCAAGAACAGTGTCATTCATTTTCTTAAAAAAGTATTTTAATAAATTCAATGATTGTTTTTCAAAAAATTAACATAGCCATTAATTCCACAATCAGGAACAAGGTATAATAGAAAAAATTTAATGGATGCTCTCACATCGGATCCAGAAACTTCCTCTTTTGCTAAGGATATACCATATAATCTGCAAACTGAATTAAGAAATGTACGATCTCGGATATGGTATACAGTTTTAGCAGTAAAGAATGAAAATTGGAATACAATTAAAAGAAAATATTCTGGAAAAAATTTGGAAGAAATAGTTCGAAGCCACGTTTTCCAAAAATTGCAATGTTCTGCAGCTCTTTATAAAACCAATAACAAACTAGCTTCCACTACTGGTGCAAAAGTTAATGTCAAATGTGAAACAGGTGGTGCAGGAGGTGAATCGGGAAGTGCCGGGGGTGCAGAAGGGGAGACAGGAGGTCAACAGGAAATACGTTATGGATCCGATGTTTGCGGAGGGAAAAGCAAATTTGTATCTCAAGATAATATGGCCGCAAATGGAGTTTATCACATTTTGGATAAGGCCATTATTCCTCTGTCAGGTATAACGAAAAATTATAATGTACTTTAATTTTTATATTTTAGTGTTATCTTTTGATGATATTTTAAAAAATCCACAATGCTCTTCTTCGGACTATTTTAAAGCAAAGAAGTATTTTGATTTTATTAAAAGTTGTGATTTGAGAATGCAACCGGGAAAAAAATATTCCATTCTTGTACCAATGGATGTCTCATTTGATTGTAAGTATTCTTTGTAAGTTATTTTTAGTAAAAAGAAATCATAAAGGGTGGGAAAAATATGAACAGTTCAAACCAGAGTACAATCGATTTATGACAGACAAAGAATATAGATGTAGAGTTGCTCGGTATCATATTGTTGAGTACAATCCTGAACTGGAAAGAATTGGTTCACTATGGCACGAGCAAAAGGGATATAAGGATAATAATAAGGATTTACTTCATGAAGTGGATTACTTTCTTAAGGATAAAGATCACTCAGATGTAATTTATTTACTATTTATCGATTATATTCATAAAATATTTATTCTTTAGCTCTATTTTCATTATTCGCCTGTCGTAGATTTTAAGTCTGAAAAGATTCGTGATGGTTCAATTTATCGTATTTCAAGAATAAATACGATCCCGGAAAAATTTATCGTAGATGTATTAAAGGAACATCCAAAGTTAAAGTAAATTCATATAATATTTGAAGTATGTTATAACTACAAATGATGAATGAGATTACTTTGTACTTAAAAATTACAATCTAAAGACATTTTTTAAAGATTTCGTTCATCTAATTTCTTTGTGATTCTGTTTATCAGACTGTATAAAAAAGTAATACCATGGCATTCGAAGGAGAATGATAAATGAGACATTTGCTTTTCTTAGAACCAGGAAGAAATATTTTTAAATGGTGGTTATTTAATTAGAATTCTTTAATAATATTTTTTTCGTTAATTTTTTTCGTTAGAAAGATCCTGCAAATACTTTGTCGCCAACTGTAACAACTGACCACAATTCTTTGAAGAGCTCAAATGTGAAATAAACTTTATATTTGCTTCCAGTGTTTATCACATCCAAGATTAAAAATTCGAAAAAATCGGATTATTGTTAAAATGAATTATTGAAAAGTCAGGTGTATAAGACCCCTTTTCATTATTAAAATTTAAGTGCAGTCTTATACACCTTAGAAGAAAATCATTTCTTCATATCATAAAAAATAAAAATCATTCATATACATAATCACTCATCAGCAAGTGGTGTACAATTACTAAGTTGATTAAAGTGTGGGAGATGCGAGCCACAACACATAAAGAAGGGCTAAAATATTACTATCCAAAATTTATTACCATATCCTAAATTAAAAAAAATATTTAAAATAAATTAAGAAATTAAAAAAAATTTTAAATTTGTTTATTGAAAAGAAATTAGTAAAATTTTAAAGTATAGAAAATATTATTGTTTTATTTATTGTAATAATGTTCATTTGCTCCGGATAATATGTTTTGCTTAGAACGAGGATAAAACAACGATTTTGTGGATTTTAGAGGAAATAAAAAATATTTATCAAAAAATTCGCTAAGATATTCATTTAAGAATGTTATTGGTGATAATGCCGAAGCTATTTCATGTACCGGTAAAGATTTCGATCGCAGTCTTTTGAGAAATAACTGCTGGACGCACATAAAAAGATTAATTGATGCGAAGATTAAATGTTTAGATTCATCATTAAGGAATGAATTTATCTATGATATTATTTTTATGTAAAAGTTAACTGATAAAAGAGTTTACAGCCATCTAAAAGATCTTTTAAATAGAAATTATGGTTCCTTTAATACTTCCAGATAATTCATTGAAATGTTTTTTAATAACTACATTTCTAACAATGGAAACTGGTATGAATCTTATGATGTATTTTCTCCTTTTTACAAACAATGCGATTGAAAGGTTTAATTTGTTAGTTAAAGAGAAATATACTAATCTTGTACTAATTTCATTACTTGTTTTGAGATAATGATCGATTTTGCTAGTAAGTCTGTTACTTTAGAAAAATCGTATATAGTAAGTCAGAGTTAATTCTGGATTCAATGCTCAAGTTTAAATTGATTAGGTGTTATGAAACATAAGAGGTTATTCTATGTTACACAACAGAGGAAGAAAATAGCAAAAATGTTTATTTACAGTTTCATGGAGAATTTTTGAGATTTCAATAGCTGTATTTCTTACTACAAATCTCTAGTGTATATCACAAGGAAAAAATATTAAATTTATTAAATTAAAAATTTAAGTTTATTAAATCATGGAAAGGTATTTTTGTTCCTGTAATTATTTTGGTAAGAACAAAAAGTGTTTTCATACATATAATTATCTGTTTTTTATGAAAATGATAAAAATTATTGATTTGAATATATTAAGCTTAAAGAAAAAAGTAAGTAGACCCAGATTAATACTAAGAAATGTTGGTTTGAGAAGAGAAAAAAATTAACCCTGTTATTAAAACACTTATGTTTTAGACAAATTTGTTATAATAAATTTTGGATATGGTTATAAATTTTGGATTTCGTAATAAATTTTGGATTTTGTAATATATTTTGGATTTTGTAATATATTTTGGATAAAGAACATCTGACCCATAAAGAAGAGGTACCTTGAGTAAAGCATGTATACATAAAAAATTTGCAACAAAGATATATTAAATCCTAGTTTTTGCTTCAAAATTTAAGAGGAAATCTTATACACCGGACTATACGGTATAAAAAATATCCAAAACCTTTTACTTTTATCTTTAAAAAAAACAGTTACCAATATTTTAGTTATAACAATAACCGTTTCATTAAATTTAAAAAAATTTTCTTAAGAATTTTTAAAAAATTTTTTAAAAAAATTTTAAACCTGATCTGTTGAATATAGTGTAAACTGCTCTTAGGAAGGTCTCAATATCTTGCATAAGAGATACATGCCTACATGCATCATCCAAACTAAGATCTTCGCTGTGTGCTACACAGTAGTGTTTAATTAGATGATATATTTGCTTTTTGAGAAGTGTTGACACTCCATTTTTCGACTTTGCATAACACTTGCTCCGTCTAAATTAAATTCTTTGTAAAATGATTATTATTTTCCCAATTGAAGTACTTTATGTATGGGTTTCAAAATGCCTCCTAATTCTGTTCTCTAGATCAATTCAGTTTTATTCGAAATTTAAAATATAAAAATAATAATTTTTGAAATAACCATCTGGATATTAATCTATTATAAGTGTAAGAAATAGTGCTTCACGTTGTTCATTTAGAGTATTTGAAAGATATTTGAATGTGTTGAGTCTTTAAAGAGTTGAATAAAATTTTAAATAAAATTCAAATTTTAATACTTTAAAAAGGACAACAGCGAAGATTAAATTTTATAAAATACAGGTTTGGCTCAAAAGTCTCTGCCAATGAATAAAGCTTTCTAAAATTAGTTCCATGTATTCACAGTTAATGAAATTTTTATCATTCAGTAGTTTTCTTAACATTATATGTTAAAATTTTCACAATTTGAACAGTACTTTTATAATAAAGTACTTAATTTGTATGAAATTAAACATTGTTTAAATCTATTACGAATAGTTTTCGTTTTTCTAGTGAGTATTTGTACTGAAAATGCAGTTTTCTCGAGAAGATATTAAAAAAATTATTTATTACAACTGGAAGAGAGGATTGTCAACTGCCAATAATCATAAAGAAATCAACTACATCTTGGTGAAGGCACAGTTGGCCTCAGAACATGCTCCGACTGGGTAGCAAAATTCAATAGTGGAAACTTTGTCTATGAGGATGAGCCACGCAGTGGACAATTCTTCCAAGATGGCATCAACAAGTTACCTGGAAGGTGGCAACGAGGCATTGAGCATGATGGTGAATATTTTGAAAACTTATGTGACGTTGATGATTAAATACTTTGTTGATATTCATTTGTTATTGAAATATCGGCAGAAACTTTTGAGCCAAACCTGTATATTTTTATATACACAATACAAGTTTATTCATATATAAAATACAATAAAAATAAAATTTAATAAAGCCTAATAAGTAGTGGGTGCTTCAATAATAAATAAATAAAAAATTAATTAGGATATTATAAATTCATTTGTAACGAAAAAAATTTAAATAAGATATTACTATTATAATAAATTTAGTATAGATTTTAAAAATGTTAATTAAAAAATTAGTAATAAATTTTTTGGACAGCGGATTTATAGGTCTCACAATTTTGTAAAGAAGTTCAAAAATTCTTGTTTACTCCGATAAAAGTGAATAACTAAGCACGTATATTTGAGGCACAAGTTAACTTGCGGAGTAAGCTTCTTCACTCCGTTGAAGACAAATACTGAGTAAAATATCGTAAGTTTTTAAAAGGTAAAAATAATTTATACCTGCTTAAAATACCTTAACTCACAACAATCTTTATGCAGTATAACCTCTAAATTTGGCCAAAATAGGGAACGCCCAAACAGAGTTGTTAGCATCTCCATTTTCATTTTCTCAAATTTCATATTCCAATAATGTATTATGTTCACTATAAGTAATCATAAAAAAATCATCTTCCTTAATAGGATCTTAAATACCTGCTTTAAAATCTTAAAACTTTTGACCAAAAGCAAAGGGTTTCCATTGCTTCTTAAAAGATTGTTTCTAAATGTGGCCAAAATGGGAAGTTGACCTCAATTTATTCAAAATGAAATTTTAAAGAATGATGAGCGAGTTCATTGTACTGTGTGGATATCCTTAATGGATTACATAAATGCCATTGCCACTTTCGAAAAATTTGTGCGTGTCAGCTTAGCTTAAATGGAACCCAAGCAAAAACGTAGATTTGAGGAATTGAAGTTCAGTGCACTTTCTGTTTTACCTATTCAGAAAATTTTATCTTCAAATTTAATATTGAATAAATTATAAATTATTTTATTTCTAAGTGGTAGATTTTACTTTTATACTTTTAAATTTACATTCTTTGTTAAAATGTTTTCTGTATATAGGACTTCTTCCAGTCAAGTGGAAAAGGCGAAAATGGATAAAGATGTATTTAAACCTAAAAGACCATTATCCCTTTTCTTGGCTACATTAGACGAAGGATTAAGAGACAAAAGTGGAAAGGTTGATGCTACTATTGCAGGATATGATGGGCAAGCATTAAAAAATGTAACTTACTAAAACATATATAAATTTAAATATAAAACATATATAAATTTTTCAGTACCTCTTACTACATACTGTACCTCTTTACCTATGGGGAGGAGATATTGGATATTTTAAACCTAATACAGTACATAGATTTAACTCAAGTGTAGGTATGGAATTAATATTTTGGATGGATGCCAATAATGTTATGAGAATTGGCTATGATGGTCTTCCAAAAGAACAATGGGTAACTTCAATTAGTTTTTCTTTGACAATAAGATCTATTTAAATGTTTAAAATGAAAATATTTTTTCTTTTACGGTTTTTATTTAAATTTTTATATTTTGTCTAATTTTGTTACTCTTTTTAGATTTAAGTAGATTTCGTGCAAAACACATTTTTAAAATTACTGTTCGATACATTATTAATGTTTATATTAAGAAGAAACATCTTTAAAATGTTAGTTAATATGAAAAGAAATATTGATTTCCACCTGTACTTGTGGAGGTACCCACCGTACATTTAGAAAATCTGATAGTAGGTATTTATCTCATTTATGATGATCTCAAAATAAATTGAACAATAGTAGATGAGCCCTCAGATCGCATTCGACTACCTATACTAACGATACTCTTTTATATTTTGAAATAGTGCAATCTTACTGGTCATTATCAAAAAGGATATTTATTTTTTTAAAGAACCAACACCGACTTTCCAATTATTTAGAGAAGGTTTGTCAAAAGTTTGGTTGTATTTGGTCGTTCTGTCTGCAAACTATAGCGAACAGATAGGCATACATTCTTCTTTATATATAAGATTTATCCTCTATATATACAGATGATTATCTGTTTGTCCGTTCGATCGTCAATCGAAAGTAACATGACCAAATGCAATCAAACTTACCACAAACTTTCTCCATACACATGGGCAAGTTGAAGTCAACTTTATTTTGGAAAAAAAATAAAGTTCCACTGAAGAAAGCTCCACGTTCTCCTTTTGGTTATCACTGTCTGTTCGCAATGCGCTTGAAAATAGTATAACTAAATGAGACAATTCTTTCCAAAAACCTTCTTCATACTCAGTGGCTGATTGACGCCAACTTTTTACCGAACAAAATCTATGCACCGTCTAAAAAACTCCGAGTTCTCCATTTGACCAACCAGAGGCAGTATTTTGAGACTGTTGAAAAACTTCGTTTTTATATTAGTGGGTACAACTGAATATAACAAAAGAAGTTTTTTGAGACGCTTATCATACGATTTCATTCATGAAAATAATCTGATAAGCTGATCGAACTGCTGATTATATTATAAATAAAAATGAACCAAATTATTAAAAATCTTACGAAGTAAATAAATAAAGTCGTCTGGGCATAAAAATTTTAGTATTAAAATTCTGACTATTAAAAAAATATGCTTTACTTACTTTTCGGGTCAATTGGACTGGTTGGTTAAATTAACAAAGAAATTAGCTAATTTTTTTACGATGTATGCGAACAAGCTAAACGTTTCATAACACAAATATAAGCTAAACGTTTCATAAGGCAAATATAATATTCGCTTACTGATCTTTACTACTTTATAGACTCGCAAATCTTAGAAATATGCATTGTTCATTATAAAAAATTTCACAAAAATTTCAATGCATATTGAAGGTGAGAAAACAATTTTTTGAATATTGATATATGTTCCAAAGTTTCCAATTGGTAGATGGAAAGTTAATATTTTACTTTTAATGGAAAAGATTGAAATTTTTCAACACGGAATTCGACACCCGATGCCTAAATGTTCTAATCCAATTATACTTTATCCTTTTACGATTCATAATCTTGTTTACTCGCAACTGGTGATCGAAATAATTGGACACACTTCATAGATAACTAAAATAAAACAATTATGAAAAAAATTAGAAATGTTTTTTTGAATAATATAATTTTTTCGAGAGTTTTAAATTTTGAGTTTTTTTAATTTATTTTTTCAATGAGTTGCGAGATTTGACCTTCGAGCAAATTTGGAGTTTTATTATCGGTCGAACATTGCGTCCGACGAGTCCACGACACATTTAATAAATCATATTTTCATATTATAAGGGGTTAATTTAAATTTTCATCTCGCCAGAATAATTTATTATTTTTTTTAATTTACAAGGTAAAATATTTTAATGTTAATATGCTTATTCAATATTTTAAAATTAAAAATGATATAATAAAACAACTATTAAAAAATCAAATACGTATTTAAAATAAAACATGTTTTTAATGTGTTTTTTAAATATTTAAAAAAAATTAAAAATCATATAATAAAAGAAATTCATAAAAAAATTAAATATCTATTTTTAAAAATAAAAACTATCTTTTTAATGCATCTATTAAGTATCTTAAAATTAAAAATGATAAGAAAACCATTAAATATTAAATATTTATTTATAAATAAAAATATTTTTATTGTCATAACAATTTATATATTTTAATAGAAGTTATAAAACAATTTAAAATAAATTTTAAAATAAATTTTTAGTTTTTATGTGAAATGTATTTAATAAATTTGCAAGATTTTAAAAATTGAATCGAAAAGAATTTAATAGATTAATTTGTGGCGAGACAATTAAATTAACAGAAAAAATTGTTATAAGTATGTGAATTGTTATATAAATAAAATTTTAGTGTAAAAAAATGAATTCGGATATCGATGTTGCAACCACTTCTCACACATATATTGACAGTCATGGAATTCTTATGATTATCAATTTTAATTTTGAAAAACAGTCTACCAAATCATTTAAAGCATCTTCAATTGAATCCTCATTATTGCTTAATAATGTTAACTTTTTCTTAACTTCAAAATCAAGATCAGTGAACAGTGAATCGACATCATTTAATCATTCAGTTACGTTTCTCCATATATCATTCTTCTTATGTGCCTTCTTTCTCAATCTATTAAAAATTCATCTTATCACCTCTCAAACAAATCAATGTTCTATCATACTCAATTAATTCATTCCTATAAATATCTGAACTTAAAAATTAGAGGTTTGATCAATTTCGAAATTAAAAATTTTTTTTAAATCTTACATTAATTTTTTAGCCTCATTTTGAATTAAAAATGTCCTTTTTGACCATGTTCATATCATAAAAAATAAACAAATCAGTAAGAATGATTAAGTAAAGTTAGACAGCTACAAAAAACAGAAAGTAAACATCTTCATTCTAGTTAAATGTTTCTGGACTTTGTATTAAGGATTATTTGGATTCTCTAATTTTCAGAATAGTGAACTGTTTAGTTGTTGATCCTTAAAATTGCTGTTATAGAGGCCTTTATTCATCACTCTTCCAACTTGTCTTTTAAAAATATCCTTTATAAGATTTATATCTGGAGTGCGAATAATTGAACATTTTTGACATATTTCTTCTAACGTCTCTGTTACGTAACTTAAATGAAAGGATGCGTTAGGTTAGAGAACATCATCTACTACTTAAGAACTTATGTGTTAAAATGGAGCCAGGAGAACTTTTCATGACTCATTAATTATTTTTGGACTGCCTGTAGTTAGAGTTAGTTTTAAATTCCGAACTTTAAATTTAAATTATTTCAATGACAAGTTAATTAAATTTACAAGTGTTTACCGTTTTTAAAGAGTGTATATAAGGAGTTTTAAGCATTCAAATTAGACAGTTTTACCACAAAATTTTTCTGTCTGTGTAAAGATGAACATCCTCTGTAAATTTATTTATTTAATTGTATTAAATAAAGGTAATTTTATATAATTTTCTAAATAAATATATAATATCTAATTTTACAGGCAGAAGTTGTTAAATTTAACTTACCTGCCAAAGATGGAATCATATGGTTATTGAAAAGAAATTTACCATGTCCAAAGAAACTTTGTCCGCATAAAATTGCTATTATAGATTATGATTTGTTTGATGTCTATGTTAGCGCTTGTCAAATTATGGAACTTCCTGGTATAACAAATGCAAAAGAAGCTAAAGTACAGTTTAATTCAAAACCCATTATCATTGCCAAGGCTAATCCTGACAAATGTTCTATTTATAAACAACCTACGTATCGAGTAACAAAGAAAATTAAAGGACTCTAACTAATTGACATACTTATCGACAAATATTACTTTGACAAAATTTAAGTACACTAAATGTTTGCTATTTTGACTATTTTAAATTTGTACCATATATTTTTATTAGTGAGTATTTATATTTATATATTTCATAAAATTATCATATTTGAAAATAAATAAAAAACCAATCGACAAAATCTGTAACACAAATTTTATTATTCCTGATAAATTTATGTGGAACATCAATCAAAATTAACAGGCTTGAAATTATAAATGAAACAGGTCATAGTATGTAGTGTTCATTGATAAAATTAAAGTAATTTTCACATTAATATCTTCGATTAGGTGTATAAAAATGAATTTGATTTGACACTTGTTATCTTTGATAATACAGATCAAGGGTACGATGACCAATTAACCTAAATGCGCGTACGTAAAGGTGATATGTGGCCTTAAATATAAATTGACATAAACATTGAGCGCACTCTACGTCCAATGACAGTCTAATCTTTCAAATTGGAATTTAGTCAATAACAATAGATGTACAAACAAGTGATTGTTAAATTTTTTTTCCTCTTTTACTATTGATTTTCTTTGTTTTATTTTTTAAAAAAATATATGGAATCACTTGTTTATAAATTTTTTTAGCAAAGGATAGATTTAAAAGTATCAGAAGTTGCTTTCAAAGTGAAGAAATCTAAAGTTTAAATTAAAAGTAATTTGTAAATTAATGATGATTAAAAAAGTCAAGAACTTTAAATATTTGAAGGATTTAGGTTATTTTGTAATTGTAAATATTTACTATTTAATGTCATATTTTCTAATAGTTAGTAAATTTGAAAAGGTTTGGTCTGATAAGAACCAAAACATTACACAAAAGCGTTGCACAAAAACAAAAATCATTTTCAGTAAATAAAATTCACGTATAAATAAATAAATAACTCACATCAGTTGCGTAGCTAGGGTATGTGCTACCCGGTGCGGAGTTCATTTGATGTCCCCAAAAACGAAATAAAACACCGAACAGAAGTTTGTTTCCAGAAAATTATTTATTTGTTTCGTAAAGTAGGTGATAACATTAAAAAGATACTACAATTTAGTTTTACAACTTTTCTTACTGACAAAAGAGTCACTGATTTTGTTGAAATCAATTTTTTTATTACCGTCTTACCTCGAAAAAAACGCCTATGTGTTTTGTTCGGATAGAAAACATACATGGCGCACAATTCGAATAAAGCTCTCAGGGCGTAATATTCAAGAGAAGCTCAAATATTTATCAAAAAAAATTTGTAGAGTAAATCATAAAAAAACAATTTTTTTACAATTAATTTTAATAAAAACAAATTTGATCAATTTAAAATTTGGTTCAAAAACGTGATAAATTTTTTTTCATTTTTTACAAATACTGATTTTTTTGTTTATCTCGAATACAACGCCTAGGTGTTTTTTTTCGAGGTAAGACGGTAGCTCTTGTTCGATGAACGAAATTGCAAGATTAATGAGCCTTAATTTAGTCATCGTTGATCTCAAATAGTTTTTTTATCAATTTCAGCATCGAAAAACTTCTCTCACATGTTGCCACACTTACCCCAATTGTTAGAAAGATTACGATGTTCGGCACTGAATCATCGAGTCGATATTTTCTGATGAAACTCAGCAACTCTACAGTTCCTTGCTTCTGAAGTTTAGAGGCTTCTTGCAAAACTCCGACAAACCGTTGAATCCGCTTTCGCTCCAGACGAAATGCGTCTTTGTCAAAATCATCAGATTTAAGGGTCTAACAGTTTGGAAGGAGATAAAAAATTGTGTTTATCTGCCACAACATAAAGCTGTTCGAATCTATTGGTTAGTTCCTGATCAATGAGGTCCAAAGAAGAATAAATTTCCCTCCGTACTTCGTTCTTGTGCGTTAATCTGGAATCTTAAGGTATAGAATCAGATTTTGATACCCATGCATCAAATTTTTGTAACATTTTGCTGCTCCTTGCCAAAATTTGTACCTGATGCCCGGTACGGCCCGCGCCAGTAACCGCACCCTATCAACGCTACTGATTCACATTTGCAAAATTCATATAAGAAAACGCCAGTTCAAAATATCGGATATCCTAAAATCGGGATTTAGAGAAAAAATTGAAATTATAAAAAAATATAAAATTATGAAAATAAAAATAAGACTAAAAATTAATGGATTATTTATAGAGTTTTCACTTCTTAATTGAGATTGTTAATTTTGACTTGAACTGAATAGTTTTTTACTTGGAACTTTTTTATTTTGAACTGAATTTCGTTGTAATTAAACCATCGAATTGTGTTATGTTGATGTCAGCCCGATGGAACTGGAGGTGAGAAACCCATCAACCGTACTTCTGAGCCCCTAGGTTATCGGTAACCACCATCACATGACTTGTATTATTCATACTACCATACTTATTGCTTCTTTTCTAACATTACCTAACTGATACGGCTTTTCTCTACAATCTCACAACTCTAGGTGTTCTTGTAAAACATCTCTTGTAAGGCCTCTCAGCCTTACATCTGTAAAAACTGCCACGCTTCGAGCGTCTTCCGGTTTGACGTTTCGAACGGACGATGTGCTCTCGAATCAGTTGTAGCGTCATAGGAGTAAAATTTACATTTTATTAGCATCTACACTACACTCACTGTTATAAATGCCAAACGGTCTGACAATCTGGAATAATTATATTCAAATAGGCGTCGCGACAGTAAATATCGGTCAATGAAAGGTTTCTTACGGCAGCCGTCAATCATTTCTTTCACGAACCAATATCACCATTGCAACGTGAGGTTCAATATGATGTAATTCAATTAATAAAATTCTACGATAACATAAGACTTTTAAAGTGCGATCCAGGACACATTAAATTAGAAGGGTGGTATTTATGATTATTTAAAAATATTTATCAATTAAGCATTAATTAAAATTAAAATTTATTATTATTTCAGGAGTCCCATAAATAGGGGTCAATTAATCGTCGATGATGAACCTCTTATTAATTATTTTTCGTAATCGAAGTCTTGAAAATATATAGAAATCTGGGAGTGAGCTACTAATTCAACATTATCATCAGCTCTTTAATTAATTATCTTCCGAGACCAAATTTATCTTCGCTGATCAATAACACGATCTCTGATTAATAGTCTCACTTCGATTATAATAATAATCGATTATGTATTCGAATTATACAAAATTCTAATATGTTGGTTTTGAGATATTAATATTTGAATATATGATTTTTTGCACATTTTCAAATTTTTTAGAGTTTAAATTTTAAAAAATGATAAAATAATATGGAATTTGTTAACCATTGAGTAGAATAAATCTATAACATACGGATAAGTTATATACGAGTTTTGAATTATCAAATCTTACAAGAGGTGTCATTTTTAGTCATTTCAAAAATTTGTTCGTAAAAACGAACATCAGGCAGATGACATACACATTGCATACACTTTTTCCATTGAAAAAATATTCTTATTTAATTTTTTAATTTCAGGCCAGTAGGGGAAAAATGTATGTTCTCCACCACCCCCCCCGGGGGGGGTCGTAACTAGTTACCGTGGTTGCCATGGCAACGGTCGCGGTTACCATGGCAACGGTCGCGATCACCTTGACAACGCTTCTGATTGGTCGACGGTTCCCTAGCAACGGTCGCGATCACCTTAGAAACGCTTCTGATTGGTTCCTTGGTTCCCTAGCAACGGTCGCGAAACTGGGGGCGATCGTCCCCATTCACTACAGCAACGGTCTGATTGGTCGACGGTTCCCTAGCAATGGTCGCGATCACCATAGCAACGGTTGCGATCACCTTAGCAACGGTTCCAGTTCACTTGGAAACGCTTCTGATTGGTTCCCGGTTCCTTAGCAACGGTTTCGGCCCCCCGGGTAACGGTAACCAAGGGACGTTTTTCATTAGCAACGGATACAGGGATCCAAGATGGTTGTAACCATGGTAACGGCTCTCGTATCCATAGCAACCGTGACCCCGTAACTAAGTACCGTAGAAAAAAGTGCTAATCGATCAATTCGAGTATAATTTATATAATTTAAATTTTAATTTATATTTTAAAGTACAACATAAGATATTTAAAAACATTAAAAATATTAAATCTTTTCAAATCTTCATATTAAAATTTAAATAA
>MQRK01025277.1:163-11246 GCA_001938485.1 Girardia tigrina | reverse complement strand
TTTTTTTATTAATAATATTATTTAACTATTTTTAGTTATCATTTAGGGATTTTTTTTTCAAAATTTTTTTTATCAAATTGTATTGTCATCGGAAGCAAGCCTGTATAAAACTTCATTCATGAAAATAAACGAAAAGATTGCTATTTAATACAGTGTATAAATTTGTAGATAATCGTAAGTGGTTTTTTGCAAAAAGAATTAGAAAAAATTATTTTTTTTCAAAATTTTTTTATCACATTGTATTGCCATCGGAAGCAAGCCTGTATAAAAAAATTCAGCTCAATTGGATGACTGAAAGTGGTCGAAAAATCAATCGCAAGATTTGTTCCAGACAGACAAACAGACAAGAAAGCAAGCTAATAAAAACGTGGTAAAAAAAAGCGATTTTTACGTTAAAAAATTAAATATATGTAAATTATTATTTTGGCATTTGTTTGAATACATCAAATTAATATAAATGTAACACATGACTATTTGTCACAAACTACAAAAGATTTTGAATTTTTTTCAGTTATCAGTAAGTTTCATTAAAGTAAAGAAAAATTGGTTTTAAAGGTTACTGAAACTCCAAATTGTGAATCTGAAATTTTTGTGAAAAGAGAACTGAATTAAAGTTAAAAAGTTGAAGGCGAGTTGTGAATTTATTTTGATTTCAAAATTAAGTGTTAATTGTGTTTTAAAATAAAATTTTCTGAACAAAGATTATTTACAAATTAACAAAAAAATGAAAGGATAGATTTAAATGATAAAAATGATGTACTGATAAAAATTTACCGAATTTATCATCGAAACTAAAAGAGGATGTAAACTTGATTGTTGATCACGTTGATGAAGGGAAGTCAATGACAGAGATTATTCACACAATCAAAATTTACGACTGCTATTTCTTTCTTCAAGTCGGTGATTGGAACATAGCAAGATCAATCATGGATTCAATGCAGCCATACTATGCGTTCCGATATCGACCATTCTATGAGACATTATCTCAAGCACTTCATGCGATTATTGAACTGATATTCAGTCGAGTCTGTGCTTTACCGAATATACTCAAAAATCCGCGTCAACTGCGACATCAATCGGTACACGTCAAAGTGGTTTTCTCCTAATTTCTCTTTCAATTTGAAGAAATGAATAGATTTGTGGTTGAAATTATCACGACCCAATGCTGTTGACTAATATGACTCTCTTTTCCCTAGTCATCAGAATCACTCAGGTAAATTTCTATGAATCGGAACTCAAACTGAAGGATAAAGTTGGTTCCATAATGACCAACGATATTGACCAGGATTCAAATAACATGTATTACATTTATGTTACAAAAAACCACATAAAAATAAATCAACATTAAAGACATTGATGAAATGAAATCCGGGTTATAATTTTCTATTAAAACAACACTCATCTATTAAAAAATATATTTATTGACAATATATTTCGACGAATCAACCGTCATCTTCAGGTCAATGATTAATAATTAATTCCCCTGTATATAAATACAAAAATGATGTTTATATAATCGATTGCATGAAATCATGCTAATTGAAAATTCTCAATGAGCTGGTTGAGACTGCCGATTGAACATTGATTTTAGGGCACCGTGATCTAATTAGCAATGCTTCACACGACACTCTCTTCCAATAACTATCAAAATGTTTACACATAATTTTGAAATTATCAATATTAACATCACATTTTATTTAATTTCTTATTCTGTGTATCAAATTTACTTTTATTTAAATTATTAGAATTATTGATAGACACATAAATGAAAACAAAAATCACCACCTGAATCATATAACACGAATCGAATTATTGTCGGCGCCTTCATAATGTCAATAAGAAATTTGCCATAAGAAATTAAATAAAATGTGATTGACCAATGCCGGGTAACGCTCCCAGAGAATGGGGTAGACTCTGTCCAGCTGCTGAATATAGAAGTTAGCATTCACAGTACACCCTCCGGAACCAGCTCGAAGTAGATCACACTCTCGAAATTTCACCATACACAGAGAATAACTTTTCAATCGAAGGGTCCTTGTTTAACCACGAGTTGGGCGGGCATACCAGCGTAGAGTCACTGATTCTCCTTGTTGGGATTACGGAAAAATATCCACTTTTCATCCCCCGGCACGATCTTTCTGAAGAAGCGCATGTCATAGGGGTGAACAAGCAATTCTTTTCAGAAATCAAGTCCTTATTGTCTTTGGGTGGTTGTCAGTTCGTGAGGAATTGTCGACACCCTCAATTGACAAGGCCAAGCTGAGGAACAGGACGTTGAATAGTGGGTTGTGAAGGACTAAGCTCTACTAATGATCTCCGCATGCTGATACAGGACTGCTCCACCACAGTTTGACGTAGAGTGGCATCATCAACAGCACATAGTCACCAAGAGCAAGGTTGGTCTTCCAAATTGAATTCACGACTTGAGGAATGCTTGAATCACAATTGTGACACACGAACACTGACCGTACCTTTGCCTTCTACTTTACATATTTCCCGGATTGCAGCAGCTGTGTTGAAACATTTTTTCCAGTAATGTCGCAAAAGGACTCGAATTCCGTATTTTTCGATCTCCATAATCTGATAAGAATAAACAAACAAACGCTTAATAAATAAATTAACACTATACAAAGAGATTTGTCATGCAATACCATAATAAATAATATAAAAATCAATAATGCCAAAATAGATTATTCATACAAAATAAATGGCATAATGTAAGGGATAGAAAAACGAAAAAAAACTTTTGAATCACCCTAGTACTTATCAGCAATAGTAAAGAAGACTCTAACTTGATTATTTTGAAAAGAAGGTCCATAAAATTTGGAAATTAACCCAATTCAAATTTTGAGATTAAAAAAATGAAAAATAAAAAGTTATTTGTTTATCGACTATTTCAGTTTATACCGTTTACTTCGGGCTACATCTCGTTACATATTGTCTCTCTGATCAACCAACCCGAACTCCCCATACAAATATAGAATTTAAAGTACACTATATCCTTTTTTTACGGGATGAAAGTCATCGTGTAAACAAAACGCGTAAAAATATACCATTTCGTTCCGATGTTTGCGATTATTCACGTAAAAGCGAATATCTGCGTAAAAAAGACGCAAATTCAGGTGTACATATTTTTATTTATAACAAAAATGAAAACTTTAAAAATAAATACTTTCATCCGAACTAGAAATCATTTTTTGCGCTTGCTTCTTACGCCATAATCAATATTGCTAGCAGATGTGTCACAGTTTGTATTATATTGTGTTGGTTGATACACTAACGGTCTCTTATTTTGAAAAATGTATTATGTAATACGCCGGTGTAATGCCACATACATTGGAGAGACGTCCAGTCATCTCTGTAGGAGAATCCAAGAACTCGGTCGGAATGTAGGCGGGAGTAATATTGCAGAGCATAGAAAGGGTTGTAATTCAAACGAAAATATAAACATAAATAATTTAAAAATTTTGCGTTCTTTGTTTAAGAACTATTGGGAGAGGGTGGAAGCACTTTATGTCAGATGTTTGGATCCTAAAATTAATGTGCAAACGGGTCTTTCAAAACCCCTATAGATCGTGTTTAAATGACACAACAATCCATTGATGACACAATAACTGCTTGCCTATATCTAAAATATATATAGATTAAAAATTTTTTTATACTGAAATTGCGTAAAAGTGAATAAGCGTATAAAAAGGATAAGGTGTAATTGCATTTTGAAACATTATTTACTTGGCATCAATTTCGACCTAAATTGCTTGTTTTTGTGATGAAAACTGTCTTATTACTGTATTCGTCTGTTCTTCAGTTAATAATTGTATCCCGGTCGTATATACCATAATCATAAGTGAATACCTAATAGCCTTTCCTCAAATCTCTTTGAAGTACAAGATCAAGGACTAAAATTAAGAAGCAAATAATTTTTGTAAAAATAACGAAATGTATTATTTTTTCACAATTTATTCAATCTATTGAATAACAAAGTGGTTCAGTATGGCTTGATCATAACTTTTTATGTTTCCCTTAATAGCATATACGAAAATTAAAACCTCAACTTTAACCAATTTTTATTGTTTTATTAACTTTATTGTTTATTCAACAACGAATAACAATTTTAAATTGACATTTAAAAAAAATTTCCGAAATTCAGTCAATTTTTGACTGCCCCATCAATGACAAACAAGAGGAAGAAACATTGGAAAATTGCAAAGATTTCGGTGCCTCAATAGAAATTATAATTAATATTTTCATCAGTATTATTATTAATAATATTTGAATATTATATTAAATTATTAATTGCTGACCTCTTGTAGATCATAATTAATATATTTATTAATAACATATTCAATGCCAAATCTTGATAATGTTACTTTCCAACAATATTGATGTTTCAAAATTTCCAAAGCATTTTATTATAATTTATTATTTGAAGCCATTCTCTTTTAAGAATCAATCATTCTCATGATCAGAATCTTTTTTGAATGATAAAATCGCTGAATTATTTCTGCTTGCATTGATTTATAGATATTTATATATATGTAATTAAAAAATTGAATCAATTATTAAAAAAAGAATTAATTGTAAAACTAATTATTATTTAGAAATTCTTTAAAGTTCAAATCCTAACAAAGAAATCTTTATCCTGATTTAAATTTAGATTGCCGAATTGTTTGGTGTGTTTTTTGCCGAGTCATCGAGCTTATGAGGAAATGTCGTTTTGGTTCTTTCTGATTGGCTAGCCAAGCAGAGCGAGTTTCAGAAAATTAAAAATTAATAGATGAAATTTTTGAAATTTTATTTTACCTGATTGTTATATTTGTTACGTGATTAAATTTTATGTTTTTCAAGTCTTGATTTTCCGATTTTATTTACGTGCTATTCTAAAATGTTTGAAGTATTTGATTTTCGTGAATTGAGTTGGGAAATCTTATTTTGAAGTAATTTGAATTTGTGCTGAAATATTTTGAAAAACGAAGACTTTTTTGAGACGAAATAAATTTGATCTTGAGTAACTAAATAATAAAAGATTGCGAATTGTTTGATAAATTTGTGAATTAAAGAAAAACTGTCATTAAAAAAGGAAATTTTTGTGATTTTAAAGAGTTACGATTTAAATGTTTATTGTGGAATTTTAGAAAGATAGTTATATTATTTTGAATGCATATTACATTATTATTATATTATATATAGCATATTATATTGTTATATTATTGTGAATACATACGGGAATGTTCGGATAATCGTAAAACGACGCATAACCAACAAGGTCTAAATGGATTCATTAATGATCAATCATATCCAGTTATTTAAACAAATTGTATAATAAAATGTTTTTAATATTTATTGAAATTCAATATCATTTAAAATTTCAATTAATAAAATAACATAAAAACTAATTAAGAGCTTCTTCACGTCAGTCAAGTAACCTCTTGTGGAGCCATAAGATTATTTAGGAGATCACAGGACAACTTTTACAAAATAGAGGGCAATGAAAACTTCTTTAAGACCCACTGAAAATTTCAATTATGAGGAATATTTTAAATTTGGTATGTTGAAATTGGTATGTTGAGTTTAGTATTCGGAAATGTGTTTCTCCCACCCAGATGGAAAATTGATATTTTGGATGTTCACGATAAATAATTATTCGAGTATAATTTATATTTTAAAGTACAGCATAAGATATTTAAAAACTTAAAAAATATTAAATCGTTTCAAATTTTCATATTAAAATTTAAATAAAGTAAATAGTTTTAACTAAGTTTTGAATTAAAGAAATGTTCTTTCTTTCCATAAAATAATTTTTTAAATAAAATTATTACTAAAATTACAAAATTTGAACTTTAAAAATAAAATCTGAAAATAATAAAAAAATTGTTCGAATAATTGTTAATTAAAAAACTTTAACTAAAAGTTATCAATTTAGAACGATGTCGAATGACGAATGTTTTGCTGAGAGTCGTTCAAAAGATAATTCTAATTGTATTGAAAATAAAAGTTCGAAAACCCATGTTGGTGTTCTTAATATTAATAATGTGTTACACAATTTTTCTTTTAATTTGGTGACTGCCTTTACATTATCCTAATTGCTTTATTTATAAATTTATGTATTATTGTTTTAAATCATCGATAATAATTTTCACTTCAATTCAAATATTAATATTATTAATATTTTTCTTTTTGTTTTAATTGAATTTTAAACATCGTGTCATAAAAAATTTCATATATATTTATTTAAATAAATATATATTTAAATAATAATGATAATAATAACATATTTATTTTAGCATTCCGATAGACGACAATTTGCATGGCGGTGCAGTGATGAACGATTCCATCCTGATTGTGTTCTTATAACAGTCAAGTACGGCGGCGGCTCAATCATGTTTTGGAGTTACTTCACAGTCAATGGTACTGTCCCATTGGTCAGGTGTACTAACAGCATGGATTCCATGGAGTACCGAACAATCCTTGAACATGAAGTACTTCCATTCCTCCCAGAAATTGGCGATAGGCTCTTCCAACACGACATGGTACCAATCCATAAGTTGCACCTCATTAAAGATTTCGTTGAAACAAGTTGCATAAATGTACTGGAATGGATGCAACAAAGCCCCGATTTGAACCCAATTGAATTCCTTTGGGATGAGGTAGGCCGATGCGTTTGTAAAAGGTATATGCTTCCACGGAATGCCACTGAATTGGAACTTCAGCTGCAGGAAGAATGGGCAACTATTCCTCTTCAGCTCCTGGTCGATTCTATGCCAAACCGGTAAGAGCAGTCATAAGAGCTAAAGGAACCTTTAGTAAATACTAATTTTTAGATTGCCTCACCTGTCTTCTACATTTTATTTGGGTTTAAATGTTATAGAATTCATTGCGACCAGTTAAAAGAATGAAAAAGCTACTGACCGAAGACTTTTGGTAGCGCAGGGTACTTTTTAATGTCTTAATAATATTCCAAGTCTTCTTAACAAGTGGTTTGAAGTAAAGAAACTGGGAGATTTTTGAGAATATAAATATTTTTGTATTTTATGAAGAATTGAGTTAGGATAGAACTGAGAGATATGGAAGAGAAGTTGGACAGAGTTGTGCGGAGCACAACTAGTCAGAAATAGCATTCTTCAGAATTATGTGAAACAG
Organism: Girardia tigrina; assembly: GCA_001938485.1. Lineage (NCBI taxonomy): Eukaryota > Metazoa > Platyhelminthes > Tricladida > Dugesiidae > Girardia > Girardia tigrina. Next base: position 4,106 of record MQRK01025277.1, on the reverse strand, counting down.
AAAAACGGAAAAGAATTAAACCTGATTCTTGACTGTCAAACAAGGTGATATAGTTTAGAAGCTATGATAGAAAGGTTTGTGCATTTAAAAGAATGTGTTATTTTCGCCTTGAATGATATCAATGCTTCTCACACGTGGAATGTACTAAAGCAGAATATAGTATTATTGTAGAGCTTCTTAAAGCTTTAGGACCAATACGTTTAGCAGTTGAGGCCTTAGGAAGACAAGACGCGAATAACTAACAGGTGAAGGCATATTTGAATTTTTGTTACGTGTATTAAAAAGTTTAAATACTGGAATTAGTTGCCAGTTATTAAATGCTGATAAGATAAGTATCGAAAAAAGGAGAGAAACTAGATTAGTAACGCTTCTCCTTTATTTACAAAATCCACGAACGGTTTTGGCAGAAATGTCTAGAAAATTCTGTCAAATAGCCTAGAAATCTAATATTATTGAGTTATCTGGACAACTACTATATATATTATATAAAATTATTCATTAGACGATGATTGCAATGTTGAATTAAGTGACGAATCAGAAAATCAAGTAATATGTTTGAAAGTAGTAATGGAAATTTCCATAAATAAATTTCTTCAAGGATCTGAAGAAGTGACTTCCTCCGGTCATCATACTCTAAAAAAGGAGTTTTAGATTTTTATTATTTTTAGATTTATTATTTTTTGCGCTAAAAACTATTAAACCAAGTTCATCAGAAAGTGAAAGAGTTTTTTCTACATCAGGCAATTTTGTGTCTAAAGCAATGACACGATTAATCAATAAATCTATTGACATACTTTGCTTTTTAAAGTCTTTTTTAACCAAAAAAAATAAATAAAAAGGCCAGTTATGTAAATACTTTGAATAAAATATTACATTCTTAGTTAATCACTTTTTATATTTTAATTTTTCACCAAATGTTCATTTTCTCTGTTTTATATATAGAAATTCGAAAACCGTTTTTAATCGGTTTTGTGTAAAAGTTCAAACCGGAAACCGGTTTTTTCAAAAGTCGGTTTTTGTATAAACCCTAAAATCCATGAAATGGCCGAAAATCTTGAAGCGATATTCTGAGTAAACATTTGCTCCCGAATTCTAAATATCACGATTTTCAGCGAAAAAACCTAATTTCAGAGTTGAAGAAAAATAAAATAGCAACCATAAATATAAATGGAACTCAATTTAAATAATAAATTAATAAGAAAAGAAATGAAAGTTTTTGCAATAATAATCTTTCGCTATTTTAAAGATTTTTAAAATTACAAGAGATTCTCATATAACGTGATTCCATACGTTTTTCTAATATCTTATTTTATACGATCCATTTCTACATGTTTATCCTGACATCCTTAGCGTTATACAAGCCATTCCTCGCCAAAGCGATTTCCTTTAATGCGATCTCATTCAACACGTAACGTATTAATCGCGTTATACGAGAGTTCAACCTTTTATAAAAATGTTATTAGTATTTGGTAAGTTTAAATTAAGTTTAAAATTAATTATAATTTGACGGACAATTCCGGTTGAAGAAGTTTTATTTTTTATAAGGGGTTTCCAAAACTATTTAATTATATTTTTAATGATTACAATTAATTATTTTTTACATTCTATTTAATATTTTCAGTCCCGTTTTAAGATGAAAATCTGTGAAATTAATAATAATATAATAAAATTGAGAAATAATTTTCATCAATTATGAAAGAGTAAATTATAATAGAAAAATTTGTCTCAACAATATCTAAAAAAATTTAAACTGAATTTCTATTGAAATAATATTTAGTAAATTTAATCATTATTTATATATTGATTTAAATAATAATAACACATGAAATGTTTTATCAATATCTATTATGAGAAATATTAAATTATTAATATTTTTATTTTAATTGAATTTTTAAACATCGTGTCATAAAAAAATTTCCAATATATATTTATTTAAATAAATATATATTTAAATAATAATTATAAATATAACATATTTATTTTAGCATTTTTTAAACTGAAATAATTAATTAAATTTTTTTTAAACATATAACAAAAGTATTTAATTAAATCACGATTTTTTAATGATTAAAAAAAAGCGAATTACAAATGAATATTTAAAAATAAAAAAAATAAATTAAATACAAATGAAAGAAATAAAAAATGGATTTCTAGCATATTTGAAGAGAGATTTCCAATTAAAAGAATACGAATAAGGTTTACCACTCCAATATATATATATATATATATATATATATATATATATATATAATTATATATAAAAAGATAACATTAAATCTCATTGGATGATATGTTTGTATGTTGTGTTATTTGTAGTGGTGTCCCTCCTACTCAAACAGCTGATTGATATTAATAATTATTATTGTCAGAAAACAATTTAAAGTAGATTTTAAAATATTTAACTTTAAAATAAATAAAATAACATTTTAAATAATTAAATTTTAAGATTTTGAATAACATTTTGAGTAATTTTGTAAAATAATTAAAAATCAGAATTCATTGCAGATTGCTCTTGTAAATAATAATGTTGTTAATAATAACTTATACTAAAATATAAGGCATTAAATATTCTTTTAAATCATATGCACGATTTCTTCGATTCGCCCACCGAAGGAGACGTTAGGGTAGATTCTAAACTTTTTTCCTGAAAAACGAAAATATTTAAATAAATTGCGAAAAGGTCTCTCAATTCTTAATGAAGTTATTTCTATTTATGGTATCAAATCAAAGGGATCATATTTCATACAAAACAACTGACAAATTTAATCACATAATTTACATTTAATCATAATTTACAGGAATTACTTTCCAAAGGAAATATTTATTCGTGTGGCAAATTCAAATATCTGATTTTAGAAATTCGAAAATCGATATTTTAGTATTATTAGAAACTGTTCATTAAAATTACTGAAATTCGTGTTGATCAATTGCAACTTAGGAAAAACATTTTTGTAATTTAATTTATAATTTTTTTTGAAAAACTCATTTAAAAAAACTGTGATGATAAAATAAACAATTCGTTAAAAATAATAAAAGAAAAAATTATATTGTAAAATGTAAAGATTGGGATAAAAATTATTTTGTAAAAAACAATAAATCATTCGATAAATTAGAGTGCAAATAAAAAAAGAAAACGTTAAATCAACAAGCTGGATGTGTGAAAGAGAGAATTATAAAAATATCGTTATGCAAATTGAGGCTTTTTATCAAAGAAAAAATTGGCTAATCCATCAATTAGGTGAAATGTGAGAAAATGGAATACCTTTTGAGAAACCAAATGACATTTTCGTAATCAAAAAAATTGGTCATGTGATTTTATTTCGATCACTGGACGAATTCTGTGTGAAATTCCTGACGGTAAAGGAACCGCTTTAATTGAGAAATGTTTGCAAAGACCGATGAAATTCCCCACGAAAATGGCATAATATTACAATCGAAATTCCTCGTCAAACACAACGGCGAATATTCATTGTGTGAGATCTCCGAGGACTTCAAATACGACGATATTTTCTGTCAAGTTACGTTACGTAATTCGAAATTGAAAATCGATTATAAAAGTTCGATTCTTCTCGTTGATTCAGATGTCATAGACGATGAAAGTTGTGTCAACTTTAGCTCATATAAAGCTGACCCGATCGATGGTTGATATCCGGTGAAAGTCTTGAGATTACCAGATCGAAGCTCGATTAATAAAGAGAGACTGGAGCGGCCGCTGACTGGCCGTAAGAATTTAGTAATCCTCCCTCGTCCTAGAATTTCAACAACTCCATCGCTGGAGCATTGTTGCCGCAACCACGCTGCGCCCGCTCTCGTACCAGCACTAGAGGTGGGCACGTTTAGCGTTTAAACGACCGTTTAAACGTTTTCGTTTTTTAGGACGTTTAAACGTTTAGCAATTTCTAAACGAGCGTATAGTTCGTAAGTTCGTATTTTAAAACTTATT
>MQRK01025192.1:0-11907 GCA_001938485.1 Girardia tigrina | reverse complement strand
ATATATTATTTTGTTACCAATAAGTTTCGAGTTTAATTTTAAAGTATATATATTAAATTTAACAATTAATTTTCTTCAGACTTCTAAGTACCAACAGACTTGAGACTTAGGATTAAATTACGATCACTTGAGTTATTAAAAAGCCAAGAATCAATATTAAAAAAGATTTCATAAAATATAATAAAGAAAATATTTTTGAATTTCCTTTTTTAATTGATTAAACAAATTAAGGGGACATTCTTGCTCTATTGGAACCGTCTCTTTTTTCAGTGTAATAAATCCGCAACACATACTTCTACGTAAAGGTTATATCTGCTTATTTTCTTTGAAAATTATCTTAAATAATAAGTTACTTTTCAATCCGAATACTTTGATCGTAAAAATTTAACTTTCCTAAATATCACTAATTAACTTGTCCTTCTTCAACTGTAAATAATCGACCTTTATTTGTTTAATTGTGTGGACTTTATAACCCGTATTATGAACAATATTATATAATAAATAAACATTTTAAAGAATGTTTCATGTTTTCTTATACAATTTGAAGTTTTTTTTAATTTTTTTTCAAATTAGGTTAAATAAATTATCTAATATGTTTTGTGTACCTTCATTATGACATGATCGGTTCCATTTGAAAATTTTTTTTAATTTTATTTAAGTAAGATATTAAACGTGAGAAATTACAATTTTTATTTGGAATAGGAATTTTAAAGGAATATATGATTCATACTCTTAAAATATTATATAATATTTAGTGTTAATTAACATATCCATATTTATTTATATTTTAACAAGACATATTTATATCTATAATATAAAAATAAATACAAGGGTGATTTAACTTTTATTCAACGTCTTACAATAAATGGGACAAACACATACAGATAACTTTTTGACATAAAGTAATTCTTGTCCTCATTATACTTTTTTACAATTTAATTGAGAGTCTAAAACAATCCTTATGCTCAGGACAGTCAATATTTTTCAAAAATCACTTGATAAAGATGTAATTTAAAGGTAAACATGAATTAAGATTGGTAAATATGAAATATTTTGTAAATAAACAATATGAGTTAAACCAGTTCCAATGTTATATCTAGTCTGTTTTATAGTCGATTTTTTTTGTTTTGATATTTCATATAATCGGGTTTAATGCAAATTGGTTTTGTATTTTTAAATTATTTTGATACTTCAATTGAAAGTCTTTCATTTTAAAATTATGAATTAAAGATACTATTTAAAAAGACGATTGATGAAATATAATAACAAACTATCCAACGATATCTAAATACTAACAGAAAGTGCAATTGGCAACAGTTTTAACCTTAGAGAAAATATCCAAAAAAGTCAGCTTATAAAATACAGTACATGATCCTATAATCCTTTACTTCAAATTTCAATTAAATAAAAATCCGAAATTTTGAGATTCAATCCATTATTCAGAAGTGAACTCATTCGAATGGCTATCACTAAAAATACAAGAATCGCCATTATAGTTAATTCACCTTAAGAAAAGAATAATCTTAAAAAAGCAAGATAACGATATAGACATTTCTTAGGTTATATGTTGCCAGAATATAATTAACCATATTTCCTATAAAGGGTTTTTTGTAAGTATTTTTCGACCTTCCATTGTATTTGCTCTGAAAATTTCATAATTTAAATTAAATTTTGGTTAGTTATAATTACAAATACGCATATATAGAAGAAAATCATCAATAAATTAAAATTTGGTGGATTTACTCCATTTAAAATGAATAAAATCCGTGTTTTCATGACGCATATATTTTTTTCAATAAAAATAAAACGTTAATGACATGTCAACATAATTCAAGAAAATGTATAAAATCATTTATATTTATTTCAGTAAGAAACGAATTATAACTACTTAAAACCAAATCCAATTTTTAAAACATCTAAATATAGTATATTAAAAAAAGGTTTAAAAATATGAAATAAAATACCAAATAAAGTAAATCAATATTTAGGAAAACATAAATTTATCAAACATGATGATAATCGAAATAAAATTAAGTCAAATCAAAAATAATATATTCACAAAAAAAATCACAATTTCTGTCGATATTTAATTAACAGTTTGTTTTTCCAAATCAATTCGATCAATTTCATGTTTCGATGACAATTCAAATTTTTGAATTTTCGATTTAGTTAATAAGTCATAAAGGATTTTCATTCTGTTTTTGTCAAGTTCTTTAGATTCTGTAATTATCGATTCATTGTTTTGACTAGTGAAAGAAGTTAAATTTGACTTTGTTTTTAATTGAGAGATGGGGGTCATTTTTGGTTTTTTCGAAACGATTGTATTATCATTGATGTCAGAGACTTCCGAACTCATCCTCTCAGTTAGCATTTTCATGTGTTCTTCAGCGATTTCCCGTTCTATTTTATCATCAATTTCTTCACTGATTCTTAAATACTCTTTCCCATAGATTTCAGCTGAAGTGAAAACCTTCATTTCCAGGTAAATAACGCTCAAACACAAATTAGCTCGAGCCTCACTGAATTTATTGTTTTGACTTTGTGAATAAGTTTTATAATCTGTTAAACATTGCAACGCTGACGAAAAATCTCCAAAATAGTAATATGCATTTCCCAATATGTAAATAATCTTAATTTCATTTGTCACATCTTTCAATCTTTTGGCTATATCCAGGGCGTGTTTAAAATCTTCAATAGCTGAAGATTTATTATTCATTAATAAATACGCATTACCTCGGTTGATAAATGTTTGTCTTTTGGCATTGCTGTCATTTAGCCATTGGTCTAATGTCAGTTTCTGGGTGTAGAGTTTCACACATTTTTTATAATTTCTCAATAAGAATTCAACATTCGCTAATGAGCTAAGAATAAAATGCTGTAAATATTTATCCTTTACTTTTTCATTCAATTTAAGACTTTTTTCTAAATATTTTACTGATTCCAATAACGAACTTTGAATTTTCTCAGGGTAATTTTCAAACTGTGACCAGGTTTTCGCTCCGAGTAATATCGCTTTGTCATAGTAAATGAGTCCCATATTTAATAGCGCCCGGACATTTTCTGTTTTGTTGTCTGATTTCTTTGAAAGACTTAAATAATTTTGACAATGAGTTAATGCACTCTCCAATTTCCCTGTATCTCTGAATATCAAGCTAATTAACGCATTAACTTTACTTTCAACCAGCAAATTTTTTTTACTTTTGGCAAGCTTTTTATTTTTCATTAGGATTATTATTGCCTTATTGATATCTTTGTTGAGATAATACGCGACTCCAAGCTCATTTATATACTGCATTTCTTTATTTGCATCTTTAAATCCTTTTTCTAAGGCCATTTCATAACATCTGATTCCAGATTTTATATCTTTATCAGTAAAGTATTGTTTGCCTTTGCTTATCAATTCTTCTAACGTTATATCTGAATCTTCAGATTTCATATCTCCAAATTCTGTTATTGAATAATGTTTATTAAATTAATAATTGCAATTAATTAAACAAATTTAATTTAAAAATTAAATGTCATATTTAAATGATATCTAAATTAAATTACTTTTAATTTGGATATCAATGATAATTAGTTATATATTCTTGAGTGGGTCTGTTATTAATAAATTGTTTAAGCTTCAATGAGATATTTTAGAATATTTAAATTAAACCAAACCAAAATCCGGATTTATAATCGGCAATATTAAATTTTTAATTACTAAAATAATTTTATTAATAATCTTAATAGGTCTAGCCAAAAATCCCAAAAAATTATTACTCAATTTAAATTTTTATTCATTTGAATTGGTTTCCAATTAAATTAATTACGAATACTTATTTTCAATGGTTATTAGTTATTAATCTAATAAATTATGCTTAACACAATAAGCAAATTATTAATTGAATTATTCTGAATTTTAAATTATTAAGACTTTAAAAATGACAATATTTTATAATTCTTATAACGTTGAATCTATAAAATTATTTAAACATAAAAGTGGGAAAAATAGGTCTGGGTGTGGTGTAACGGTGGAGTGGTGCACCATTATTTATTATTTTTTAATAAAAAAGTTTTTATTAAAATTTATTTTAAATTTACTTAAATTATATGAATATTACTTTATATTACATTAATATCTATTTTGTTAATAAATTTCAAGGTATTAAACTGTTAACTGTAAATTTTATTTTAATCGTATATTCATTAAGTAATCATGAGCAACGTGTGGACATTTTTGACAAATGAACAGTGAAAAATTAAAAAGTAAAATACAATGTTTAAAAATGATAACAACTGATGGTGGTAAAACAAACTTAAGGAATCACTTAAAACGAAAACATCTTGACATACACTAATAAAAACCAAGCCTAAAAAACATAATAACAACAAGAAAATTAATAATATTATAAAGAGAAGACAAAATATAAAGCACAACCTTTATTAAAAAAATAATAATCTGGGATGTATTATTTCTTTTCATAATTTCATCAAAGTAAAAAAAATAAAATATCACAGATTGTTTTGTTCTTAGTGATGTCAATAATGGTAGATCGAGTTACGGAAGAATCACTACAAAAGAACCAGATTTTGAGTTATTATTATCTAAAGATCACTACAAAAAGCAGCACTCAATACGCTAAAAAATATCTGGGGAAATTTCAGACATTCAGAAATGTCATTTTTGGATTTTTAGGAATCCATTATATTATCATAGAAACCAAGTTATTATTTTCTGCTCTTCTTTCATGCAAACAATTACATACGGTATTTGGAAAAATGAGGAAACTGATGACATGTTTTTGCCCATTTTTTGCAAAGTAACTTTTCCAATTTTGTTTCCTTTATTTTTCCTAATACCGTGCCGGAACGAATCCTCTTTTCTTTATCACTTAAATTTACCATTCTGATAGGTATTTTTCATCTCCTAATGACCAATTTTTTTATGAAAATTGGAAATGTGACAATTGTGGAACACGCAATTATTACAAAAATTATCACAATTATTATCAGAGTAACAAGAGAAATCAGAATTCCTCCAAAAAGCTAGATATTCACATTTGAGAAAATTGGAGATGAAGAGGAAAATACAAACAAGGATTTTGTATTTATTCCAAAAGATAATCCAGAAGAAAATCTGGAAATAGTTACATGAGTTGTGTTACGATCGCGACTTTACCGAACTCGAAGGAAAACCACTTCGCAACCCACACCCTGTACTCTCGAGACCTTGAGAGAAGATTGTGAGGATAGTCTAGCTCGACTATCCTCGTTAGTTTTAAACCGGTCCCGAGCGTGTTTGAGCGGAGAGCGGGTAAATGGCTCCCTTGGGTCCGCCCGTGGGCCCTTTTGGACCTTCTGGGAGTGGGAAGTAGAGGGATTAAAAAAGTTTAATAAGATTAATTAAAAATTTACCAAAAATGATTCAGCATGAATCACAACCTTATCGAGAAAATCTGTTGGATAAACAACCAGTAGATACCTCGAGCGATTGCACATCCGCGATGTAGAACTGTGGGTGGCCTGTCTACATATAACGAAATAAATAAAATTGACAACCATAAACAAATCCCTCACCTGCGAGCGAACAAACGAACTGAGGGAATAACAGATGTCCACAGATAGACACCGAAATATAAACAAGGATGATGACATCCTGTGCTTTTCGACCGGCATTATGATTACAATCCGCAGATGTACTATCCAAACTTCACTGAGGTACAATTTCGAACATTGATTGACTCCCCCTCCACTCTGCCAGATACCGTTATACAGAATGACGAGCATGCCGAATAACGCAGTACAACTACAGGGTATAAATACCCCAAGTAGTCTGCTAGCAAATCGCACAAAAACACACACATTATATTGATACTTATTATCACGCAACTTTTGTTACATCTTACCAGTACCAATTTTAATCATTACAACTTTTATTGTACGAATTTTATCGACATTAATTTCGGCTTCCATTATACAAATTTAGAAAAGATTTTGATTTAAAAATTCGAAGAAGATTTTGATTTTAATTTGAGAAACACGATTGTCGATCTCTACAAAGCATTGCTTGTTAAACTCCATGACATGCGTTTGAATATTTTCCCGTAATCCTAACAATGAGAATCAGTGGCTCTACCCTGCTATGTCCCCTAAACCGCGGTTAAACAAAGACGCCTAAAATGCAAAGTTATGCTCTGTATATGGTGGGATTCAGAGAAAGTAGTGAGGTAGAGAAATCTGAGCTGGTTCCGGAGGGGCGTACTGGGATGGAATGAGTAAAGACATAATTTTAAAGTACAGCATAAGATATTTAAAAAACTTTAAAAATATTAAATCGTTTCAAATTTTCATATTAAAAATTTAAATAAAGTAAATAGCTTTTAACTAAGTTTTAAATTAAATAAATGTTCTTTCTTTACAGAAAATCATTTTTTAAATAAAATTAATATGTAGATAAAATTATTACTAAAATTACAAAATTCGAACTTTAAAAATAAAATCTAAAAATAATGAAAAATTTGTTCGAATAGTTGTTTATTAAAAACATTAACTAAAATTTATCAATTTAGAACGATGTCGAATTACGAAAGCTTTGCTGAGAGTTGTCCAAAAGAAAATTCTAATTGTATTGAAAATAAAAGTTCGAAAACCTATGTTGGTGTTCTTAATAATTCGTAATATTGAATTCACATGGAGACACAGCGCTTCAAATAACAATCCAAAGATGGAAATTTGATAAATCAGATAAATTATTAACCATTAATCGAATATTCTAATTTAGATGTCATGGATGAAATGGAACAGACCGCTTACCATGACAGTGTAGAAAAAGGAAATAATATAGTTCAAGATATATTACGAATCATTGAAAGAGATGTTTAAAACTCCAGAAGAGAGAACAAAAGTGATTATGGAGAAATTACATGATTTATATCAAGCACATCATTTGAGAAGAAAAAACAAATTCCCAAAAGAAGCGAAAATGTTTATTGTTCCAAACAAACATCAGAAAAAGGGAATTGAAATAACGAATTAGAAACTTGTTCAAGAATCACTAATTTTAATAGAAAGAAATTCAGGCAAAAAAAATTTGATGCCAAACAACATGAAACAAAACCAATCAAAATAAATGAGCAGAAACAATTATCTCAACTTGATCAAAACACAATGAGAAGAAATACAGTTTAGCAAATGTAGTTGATAAAAATCTTGAAAATACTCAAAGATCAATAAACTTTAGATTCATTAAATATATTACCTGGTTTATTTTATTTTTTACTATCATTCGAAGTGTCTCATGTACAGAGAAAGGTATATTCTTCTTCAGTTTTCGACAGGATCGTTTCTACTTTCATACTTATATTATCAATGATTATGATTTTCAGATTTGCGTTAATTCAAAATGTCGGTGGTTTGGATCAAGAGTCTAGCCTTTGCGAAGAGAGCGTAGTCATATTATCTATTTACATATATACTCAAAAAGTCAAAGACCAAAGACAGAAACAGTATTCCAGATAACAGCATACCCATCGCATGATATAAGTAACGAAAGATTAAATAAGGTGGAAACCCAGTATGATTGGAAATTTGATATCTATTACTCAAGAAATACGGAAACACAGAGGGTAATTAGAATCAGTCATTCAAGTAAATATATCACATCGACCAGTAACACAACCAATCCAACAATATTAAAAATTCGATTAAAAATGGAAATCACCAAAAAAAGGACAGCAGCTTCAGTACAGCCCAGTACAACAAAATCTATTTTCATAACTAGGGTTACAGTAAAATTTATATTAAATAGTACAATGCAAACTGCGTTAGTTAGTAATAAAATATTTCCTAATATAACCAACATAAAATTAAATTCAATGATTAACAATCATATAAAATCATTTACTGTGAAAAAACATAACAAAATTATCCTAAAAACTACCACTTCCTTTTTTCCTATTATTCAGCAGTTATTAGTATTAAGGAGAATTCAGTTATTTAGAACGTCTTTTGTCACAACTAAACCTGTCACTTTCTCTCTTCTTACTACAATTAAACCATTAGGAAAACTTCACTGGTCGAGTATTTTATACACTATAGGAGTCATAGGGGCAGTAGTGCTTCTAATTTGATTAATGGTTAAAATATATCGATATTATCAGAAAAAGAATTTAAACTTATATCGTACATCTATGGGGCAATTCCTGCAAGGGATGTACGTAAATGTAACACAGGTTTAAAAAATTATTTATACATGGAATTGGTTAAACATTATGAACGTATAAATAAAATATTTATTTCTATTATATATATTATTGTATTATGTGATTTAAGTTTTAATAATATTTATATTCAGATGTCAAGAAAAGTGATTATCAAGTCCGATGTGATTGATAAGAAGACGGGTTACCATTTTGAAGAGAATGGAACCCACTCACTCAATCAATTAACTGTTAAAGTTAATTATGTCAATGAGAACATCATTAATATTCCTCCTGAAGAGCGAGATATTTGCTGGAAGAAGAAAATTGAAAAGCTTCAGTCAATTATCGAGTTATACTATGAGATTGGGGAACGAAATGAAGAGAACTCGGAAAAGTTAATGTCGGACCTCACTCTCCTCTTACCAGATTGGAACGCATCCAGACTAATTTCAAATCGAATATCATACCTTTTCAATATTCCAGTCTGTATTCAAGGTCTCAAACCCAATTTCTACCGTAAAATGCAATTTGGCTTCTATGGCCAGGAAACTGTACAATTTCATGAATATCCGGAACCTAGACATTACCCAAACGCGATGATATATAACATTTTTAATAAACGAATGGTAGTAGTAAAACTTACTACTTGAGGTCGAATGAAAATTTCAGACGTAATGTGTCTATATGACAATTCGTGTCCCACAATATCGAACTCACCATGTTATAAGATCATAGCTGTTTTTATTCATGCTGTCTCATCCCACTTACCTATCAGCAAGGTGATGATGAATATTCAAAACATATTAACTTTCAGAAGACGATGATGAAGAGATCGAGAAATTAAACGATATCTGGATTTCGATGAACCAACCGATCGGTATCTTTGAGGTTGAATTCATACGCCAAGATGATGAGATAAACCCATTCAACTCGAAATCATTCTTAAAAATTGATTCCAACAGAGAAATTTCAAATAAACCTATAGCACAACGAGAGTCCTTTTTGCGTCGTGAGTTAACCGTCAAAAAAAATCCACGATCACATTCATATTATCCTTTTGAATTCGCCGAAGATGGTCAAAAGAGATTTTGTCTAGTATCAGTGATTCTACTAGACTATTATGGAAATATATTATTAAACACATTATTCAAACCACGGACTAGAGTCCAGAAATACCAATCTCATTTACACGGGTTAAAATACCTTGATTTGATTGAACAAGAAGACAAATTTAAAGTGATCAACGAAATCCATCGACAGATCGCAGGACATGATGTCCAACTCGAATTAAAAGCTCTAGTGATACCAACACATATATTGTTGGGTATTCGTGACACATCAGCAGCCCCTATCTTCTAAAAGATGAATGTGCCCTCAAATAGAGACTTCTTCTTGTTAAAGTTCCTCAGTAGAGCAATCCTTTTAAAAGATATCCAGACATCGAGTCATTTAGCTTTAGAAGATGCTCAGTCGGTTTGGTAATTATACAGGAAAGTGGAGGACATGTGGATCTATACAATTACGACAAAAGAAGCTGATGGTCTCTTCCGAAATTTCTTCCCTATTCAACAAATCCAAGATCAGTGATCTTATCACCAATTCCTTTTATCTCACCATCAATACCATCAGCAACAGTGATAAAAGATTTGCTTGATCGCATCGAGCAATTAGAAGAAAAATTGATCCAAAATACCATTTCAGCACCTCTAATTCTCGAGAATAACTACCCACCGTTGAAAACAACAGCTTCTTGGGTAGACAAACACTTCGGAGAATCTTCACCAAAACGATCATGTAATCAGCAAATTTCTTCAAAATCAATAGCTCACGCATCCAGTACTTATAACTTAATCATTGCCGATGTCGAAATCGTACCCATATGTGCGGACCTAACCGAAAAGGATATTGAGCAAGTTCTCAACGACTCTGAATTTGAGGTCCTAGACATTTTTACACCTGTGGAAAACGAATCAATATCAATTGATACGGACTTCAAAAAATTCTAGCAACAGGAAGAAGATATGAAATCTTTCAGAACATTTCTGAAAAAAAGAAATTACTGTTCCACAACATGATCAATCAGTTTTTCGAAAACCCAAAACATTCTTCTCGGGTTATCTTAAAAAGCGCCCTGCCAAAAATAACAATCTAAATCGAATATCTCTTATTAGACAAGAAGAAGTGTTTCGAGAAAATCGAAAATCTTTATCCTATATCGATGATTGCTGATCATTCAAAAGAAATTATGCATGTCGTCAAAATAAGACTTCAAAAGATGTTCCATCCTCATCTAGGCTAACCGATTATGGGAATCGAGTATCGAGCAAGACACAAAAACGCAATCCAAAATAAATTGACAATTATAACATTTTGTGATTTTTCTTCTTATTATTTCTTATCTTGCGTATCTAATTGTGTTTGTTATCTGCTTATTTTATCTTTTAGTATGTTGTATTTTTGAGGGCAAAAGTTTTTGGCCCTCAACCTCTGTTTGGTTATATGGAAAAATAATTTATAAGTTATTGTTATAAAAAATATATATTTTATGTATAAAGAAAAATGTAAAATTATTTAATTTATTATATTTATTTTTTGTACCTAATTATTTATAAAAGAAGTAGGAAGAGATCAGTAGAATAAGAAAGAATAATTAAAGAATAGTTAATGAAAAGAAAATAGAAGATTATTTAAAAGGTCAATTTTAATTAATTGTAAAAGTACAATTAAATTGAAAATTTAAAGTTACGTCACCCTATTATTTAGAGGTCGATCCAACGTTAATTCTCATCAATTGAGATAAACACTACTGGTCGATAAGATAAACAAAATGACCACACAAGATTTAAAATGTAATATAAAATAAATAGGAAGCTTAAATGAACATAATAATTTATTTTAATTTCAAAAAAGAGCGAACAGTTTATTAAGACGACCTCCTTTCGGATAAATAATACAAGTTTGCCGTGGTCTTTTGGAAAATATAATTCCTTGGAAAACATTAAAAATATTTTTTGAAAAATCAACTCTTATTACTACGAGATATTTTGTAGCTCCATCATAGAATTTTTCAAATAAGCATTTGTATTATCTTGCTCCTTCTTTGTGATAAGTATCTTCTTTCATTATTGATATTATTTTTATTTATTAAAATCATCGATTTTTATTATAATAATTATTCAAATCAATAATTGATAATATTAAAATTATTTAATAAAGGATTAACTAGTATTGGTGATTCCTTTGTAAAATCAAAACAATTTTCATAAATGTGTGTAAATTTGCTGTATTTAATTGGTTACATGACATTTAAACACGCGACAGATAATCACACGACACTTAAACACAGACATTTAAACACACGCCAGATAAACACACGATATTTAATCACGATTTTTTTTTGTTTTTTTAAACGATAATAAAAATTGTTTATTGCATGAAATAGTTTATATTGTTTAATGTTTTATAAAGAATATATTTGAGTTTGATTTGCCCGAAACAGAAAAATAATAATCACTATACAACATTTGTATTGGTTATTAGAAAATAAAACATAGATAATATTAAGATTCACTAACAAATAATGCTAGACTATTTAATTATTTAAATTAAATACTATTTCTACTCAGGTTTTATATTCCAAGAATAGAAATATAAAAATAATATAAGCCTAATTGTTATAATGTTTCAACTACTGGTGAGACAGGTGAGCTACTGATCGCAAAAA
>MQRK01025148.1:0-16131 GCA_001938485.1 Girardia tigrina | reverse complement strand
CAACAGTGTGTTGACAACATGGGGGGATATTTTGATTAAAAATAAAATGTTATTATTTAAAAAAAATCGATTTACATTTTACTTTAATTTTGATCCGTTTCATATCGAACAACCTAATAGATTATCTAAGACAAATATCACAAAATCTTGAAATATAATATAATACAAATATATTTTTTATCTTTTTCTTTGTTTTTGTTTATTATATTTATGAAATTGGAAAATAGTAAATTGTAAACATAAACTTTTATCGAAATAAAAATATTATTCAAGAAAAATAGTATTATTCAAAAAATAAAAATAATATAACATTTTATCAAATTTCAAAAATTTTTCTAAAATTAAACACAACATAGTTACAAACGTAAGTAAACAAAATGATTTATTTTGGAATTATTTAAATTTATTTAATTATTATTTTATTATTTTTCCATATTAATTTGATTTAATTTATTTATCTTCCGATAAATTTAATTTAATTTATTAATCTCTCGGCAAAAAAATCCTCGACCAAACTGATTTTATCTCATTTCATTTATTAATCTTTCTCCGACCAAAATGAACATAACAATGTATCCAAATTTTCAATTTTCTATTTGAAAATTTAAATTTTTAATAATTGGTGCTTTTATCGGGTCACTATAAGAGATAATTGTTTTTTAGTAAATGTCATATAACATCTTTTTTGACTGCTGATTAAGATAAACCAAACCTCAGTTCCACAAAGTTTTGCTCCAATTTGTTTAACTTAATCCTTCATTTTAAACTATTGCAGATTTTGTTGCTACTGTTAAGGAGATACTTCCATGGCAATGGTTTTGAGTTTTGGAACAATCGTATAATTTTTTATTTTTAAAAATGGAAGGCAGTCAAAGGACTTGTAATACTGTATAATTATGTTGTTATACCATTTAATTGTCGTTTTATCACAAATTCTTATTCTTTATATGCCATCAAATCCAATTGTTTCAGTTATGTTCTCAAGGCCAAGCAATTCAAGCACAAAACAATTTTGACATCCGAAATGAAGCTTTGAATTTTGATGAAAGTGTTGTGAATATTCATTATTGCATCGAAATAAATATTGTATGTAAATTTTGTAAATCAAAAAATTTCAAAGATGAAAAACCCTCGGATGGACTTTTCACTCAATAAGGACTGAGTGCGAAAAATAATTCTAACTTTAAATGAGGTTCGCGTCTCACATCTCCTCATGGCGCACCCTGGTAACTAGGGAGAATCCCTAGGCTAAGAGGAGACTATATTTGCAGGGCCAGTAATCTTGCTTTCGAATTACGTAGCTCTCAAAACTCAAATTAGGAGTCTGGAAGGATTCAAAGTCAATAAGCTCCCGACAGGTTCCGGCGACATAGTGACCAACATTGGAAAACTGAAGATTGGGACGTGGAACATTAGAGGTATGTGTGACAAGAAACTTATTTGTATTTCAGGGACTTTCGAACAAACGCGAATGGAGCTGTGTATTCTTACAGAGACGCACGTAAGGAGGAGTGACACCACACAATTCAACGAGTGGACAATCCTCAACAGTGGCTGTACCACCGGAACACACAGAAAGAAAGGTGTTGCACTAATGATCAAAGAATTTGATCATTCTAAATTTTAGTTCATGCCGATCAGTGATCGAGTTTTTGTTTGCAAATATTTTAGGCGTTCAATTATAATCATCAGAGTGTACACCACAACGGACTGCGGGTATACGCATGAATAATTATACTTAATTTCTTTCAGGAACTTCAGGAGATAGTGAAGAGGGAAAGAAAGTATGCAAAGAACAAGAAAATGGTGCTGCTGATTGGAGGCAACTTCAATTACAGATTGAAGAGAAACGAGGACAATATTAATTTTGAAGGTTCTTTTGCTAGTGGAGGAGCTACATCAGAGAAAGAACAGTTGCTGATCGAGATTGCATCGGCCTATGGATTACGTGTGGAAAAAACCTTTTTTTAGGAAGAAGCTTGTCCAGAGAACGAGTTGGATTCATCCAGGTACAAAAGGTACATTATTGTTGTACCTCTTTCTCACGGAGCGACATCGAACGAACAGATACTTAGATGCTTGCACTTATCCGGGATTGGATTGTGGATCCGATCATGACTTAGTGGTAATAACAGATCTCACACGGCAAGCGTCCAATTAGGATTTCAACTGACAGGAAACTACGCAAATTTAAGATGTCTGACAGAGAGGCAGTAATAAGGTATAAGGAGATTATTGTACAGACTGTACCTCACATCACTATTTCAGGTACCGTAAACTGGAAATCCTTGAATGATACTCTTCAGGGGTTGGTTCGGGGGGCCAGCCGAAGATTCAAACGGACACCAATTAACCAGAGATAGCTAATTTAGCATGAAGAAGAACTGAAATTACTCATCAAAGATAAATGGCAAAAACGCACTGAGTCTGTGAGGTGTAGGGAAACACCAATTACTTAAAGTGGAAAACAAGTAGGCTTCTTCTCCAGAAAAGGATAAAAAAATGGAAACGTGAAAGAGTGGAAACACTAGGAGATTAAATTGAAGGGATCTTATCATTGAATGGAGAAGGGAAGTTAAAAGAACTGTTCACTGAATTGTGTGTCCTCTACAACTCACAGTTTAAAGAGAACACTCTGTGTACTCTTTCAACCCTAATATGGAACTCTGCGTTGGTAAAACACTTTACCAGACTATTCAAGTAAGAAAAAAGGGAAAACATTCATATAGAGATGGATACAATAAGGGACAATTTGAATACCTCACCAACAACGGAGAAAATAGAGGAACCTATACAGGAGTTAAAGAGCGGAACCGCCACAGGATCAGATGGACTGATCCCGGATATCTACAAGTGGGGAGGAGGAAGTATACTCCCTCTGCTAGAGAAGTGCTTCGGAAATATTTGGGAATAAACGAGTAATTCCCTGCATCTTGGAGAGAGGCAAAATTCGTAATACTCTTCTCAATGTCAAAGGCTCCCGAAAGGACCCAAACAACTACCGGGGTATTTTTGTCTTGGATGTTGGTGGAAAAATTCTCACGAGAATTCTGACAAACCACATCTTACCTATCTCTGAGGCAATCATCAACAATTGGCGATTCGGATTCCGACCAGGCAGAGGGACCCAGCAAGCTATCTGTATCTTAAGGAAAATCCAGGAAGAAGCTAAGTACAAGAATGTGCACACCTTTGTCATATTCATTAACTTAGAGAAAGCCTTCGACAGTGTCCCTCGGGAGTCACTCTGGGATTGCTTAAAGTGACTAGGGATAAGAGGGAGAATGCTGGAAATCATCAAACTTTTCCATGAGGGATTCCAGGATTTCATTGGAAATAACGCTTTTCCAATGGAGAAAGGAGTGCGTCAAGGTTGTGTTTTAGGACCCCTCATCTTCAATGTCGTCTTCGATACAGTACTGAATACGAGCGATATATAATGGACTCTGTGGAGGAGTTAAGGTGAAAACAGAAGAAGGGGATATACTAGAGATTAATAGACTAGCTTACGCCGACGACCTTTGCCTTATCGATCACGACTGGAATAATTTGATTCATAATTTGAACATTCTCAATAGAAAATTCAAAGATTTCGGTCTAAAAATAAATACTGGGAAGACTAAAGTTATAAATCTCAATGGAGATACCAGAGTTCTCACTGCTGGGCACTAGCTTGAGGCAGGTGTTGAGTGGATCACGAAGTTTAACTACTTATGATCCCATCTGCCGGTACGGTTGAGGATGAAATACGAGAGAGGGTAACAAAAGGCACCCAAAAAGATAGAAGTTTTAAACTCGTACTGAGGAGCCTCAAGTTAAGTATAAGGAACAAGAAGAAAATTATCCAGACTTGTATCTTCCCTGAAGTTTATTACAGTAGTGAAAACTGGAAGACTACAGAGAAGAGCATACAGAAACTACAGGTCTTCAATAACCTATGTTATGGGAGTGAAGAAGACAGAAAGGATTCAGACAGAACTTAAAGACATAGGGCTACCACATCCAATGGATATAATTGCATGTAAAAGACTAACGTTCCATTGAAAAATGAACTCCACAGAGACAAACATACTTCAGAGACTGTGGAGAGCAACTATACCAATTGGAAAGAAGATCAGTGGAAGGAGCAAACAAATGATGAAGAAATGTCTCCGTGTCGATGTGAAATGCCTATTCGGCGAAGATGCTGATTACAATGAATTTGTACAACACATTATTCGCAGAGACCCCACCATTTCACAAAGCACAGACATAGCTGGACTCATTAGGAAAGGAAGATTGGAAAAGACAGCAAAATGTTTACCCAAACTTATCTGCTCGAGAGAGAAGATAATTCAATGCCCTAAAGATGACTGCTTCAAAGAGTTTGCGGAAGGAAAGGAACTTAACAGGCACATGAAGAGGGATCACACAGAGAGAGGTGAACAGGAAGAACCGGGCGGAGCTCACAAGTTTAAATGCCACAAATGCAACAAAAGATATCAGACAAGAGGATGGCTAATAAGAAATTTGAATAAGGATCACAGAGTAGACATGAAGACAGAGGAAGAAAATCAAATTCTACTGAAAACAAGTTCAACAAACGAAGGAAGCAATACAACGGAAGCAAACACACCACAAAATATACCAACTAACAATCCTCGGTTAGCAATAGAACCTCGGACTATCACAATGGTGGTGGAG
Organism: Girardia tigrina; assembly: GCA_001938485.1. Classification (NCBI taxonomy): domain Eukaryota; kingdom Metazoa; phylum Platyhelminthes; order Tricladida; family Dugesiidae; genus Girardia; species Girardia tigrina. The sequence continues at coordinate 11,448 of MQRK01025148.1, read as the reverse complement.
CAAACGATTAATCCTGAAGATACGCACTTGAATTTTAGGATCACTGACTAAACAGCGAGGGAAGAGTTCAAGTGCCCCTTTCGCCGCTGTGCTAAGTCCACTAACACAGCCAAAGGGATGCTCAATCATGGTACCACAGTACATGATTGGTCGTTTGTAACAGGGAAGCCATGTAACTGAAGCAATCCGACCCCGTAGGAGGCATATTGGGGGCAGCTAGCACTCTTTAGTTTGGGTGGACCCTCTAAAGAGCCTAGTGACTCAATACCATTCGAAAGAGATGAGAGGCCTACTAACTTTAAATCTATATAACTCCTATATAAATTCACTAATTACAAAAAAACTAATCAAGTAGCCTGTTTTTTGAATAAATCGAAAAAAAATTCATTTTAGTATTCATTTTTAAATTTCATTTTTATGTCGTTTTTTCATAATTATTTCATAAATATGTCATCAGAAACAGGAAATCACGAATTAATTATTCATTTATTTCAAGAAAATCCACAATCAAATCAGAAAACAATTGCCAGAAAGGCAAAGGTTTGTCAGAAAACAGTTTCTAACGTTATTCAAAACTTCAATGAGAACTTGAACGTTTTTAGAAAAAATGGTTCGGGAAGAAGAAAGAGTTTTTCGTGTACACAGAATGTGAAGAAAGTAAAGGCTCTGTTAGAGAGAAATCCTCGTCTATCAACTCAAAAACTTGTGGTAAAGATAAATTGTAGAGAGAAAACAGTTCGGAAAATTAAACAGTCTGTGGGTTTAAAAACGTATAAAGTTCAAACAGTACCACACCGCGACGCTAACAAGAACGTAAAGGCGCAGTTGCGAGCCAGAAAGTTGAAATTTGATTTCTTGCGAAGAAAAAATGTTGCATGATGGATAATGAGACTTATGTGCTCTGCAAGTTTTCCCAGCTACCCGGACATGAATTTTACTTTGCAACTAAAAGAGGAGGAGTTGAAGAAAAATTTAAAAGCAAGAAATAATCTAAGTTTTCCAAAAAAAATTCTTGTTTGGCAGGCTATATGTGGATGCGGCAAAAGAAGAAAATGCTGGCACAATAAACACAGAAGTGTATGTGAAGGAGTGCATGCAAAAGCGTTTATTACCCTTCATAAGTCAACACGGAGGTCTTACTTTTTTTTGCTCGGATTTGGCATCGTGTCACTATGGAAAGGCAGTCAAAAAGTAATACGAAGACAAAAACGTCGATTTGGTGCAAAGAGAGGCAAACCCACTAAACTGTCCAGAGCTTTGCCCAATCGAAAGATATTGAGCCCTGGTAAAAAGGAAATTAAAGACAACAAACAAGAGGGTACAGACAGTTGCAGATTTTCAGAACAAGTGGAATAACGCAGCCAAAAATATGTCAGAAACTATAATTGCAAGCCTAATGGCAGGCATTCCGGAAAAGCTCGCAGAATTTATTAAAAAAATAATCTTTCTTAGCTTACGAAAATTATTTTGAATTAAACACATTTTTCAAAACAGTCGGCATTTTTTCAATCAAAAATATGGTTTTGAAGATAGAGGATTTTAAAGTTAGTAATATTTTTTGCACTCAGTCCTTATTGTCGTAAGGAGAAACTAAAACATCTCACTCCTGAAGATATTAATTGAAATTTACTTGATGCGAAAATCAACATGAACACAATGAGTGGTTGCTAAAAGTTGAACAAAGACATTATACAAAATTTCCATTGCTCATTAATCATGAACTTATTCTGATTCCAACGCACATGATTGAGAATGGCGATCTTATTGAAGCAATATTTGGAGAAACTCCCTCTGAACTGAATAATGAAGAACTTTCTAAGAGTAACTGTCACAGGCACAAATGTGCGAGCTCTTGAAATAGATAGAAAAATCATTCAGTAATTGCGTGTTCAAGCGGAAATTTACTACAGAGCAGACTATAATTTCTGATGATCCATTACATGCTTTGATTTACACTGTTGGATATCTTAATACGTTGAAACCGTCATAAGACTACCTCATACATTGCTACAAAAAACAAAAACAATTAGTAGGAGAAAAATGTATGTTCTCCCCACAAGACCCCCCCGGGGGGGAGACCGTTACCATAGCAACGGTCACGGTTACCATGACAACGGTCGCGACAACCATAGCAACGATTCCGGTTCACTTGGAAACGCTTCTGATTGGTTCCCGGTACCCTAGCAACGGTCGCGATCACCCTAGTCTAGGCAGCAACGGTTGCGGTTACCATAGTAACGGTTCTGGTTCACTTGGTGACGGTAACCATGGTCTTCCTTACCATAGCAATGGTAACCAAGGGACGTTTTTCATTAGCAACCGATACAGTGGTTAACGGCGGTTGTAACCATGGTAACGGTTCCCGTATCCATAGCAACCGCGACCCCATCACTAAGGACCGTAGAAAAAAGTGCTGATCGATCACTGCACAGTGCCCAGAGGTACTAATCGATATTTTGAAAGTGCTATCGATAGTGCACATTGTGCTGCACATTTCTAATGTGCTAGCACAGTGCTTTTCAAGTGGCATATGTGCAAAAGTGCAAAAATTGATACATAAATTTTTTTAAAAGTACAAGTGTCAAAAATCGATATAATGTGTTTGATGCACATTTTGATTCTCTATTTGAATGTGCAATTCAAATTTTCATATATTGATTACTTTTCTCTATAATTAGCATAATGTGCAAATTTGCACAAATTGCACATCGATTTTAAAGGTACAAGGAAGCAGAATATCAAAAAAGTGCTGATGCATTTGAATAGTAACCAATATACGTACATTCTGATTCCACATTAACATTTTCGAAAACGTGCTGAAATATTGATTTTTTCGAACATTTCTGAAATTATCAAAAAAGTGCTCAGAAATTGATTTTTTCGTATATATATGAAACCCATATGATATATGTGTGTTGTTTACCATCAAACAATACTTCATGAATTGCTCAATGTACCTAGCCTAGGCTTCATCATCAATCACAAGTACCATGATTACCGTAACCATGATACATAACATTTTAATATAATATAATACATATATATATATATATATATATATATGAAAAAAAGGCCATTTTTTAATATTAAATTTATTCCCAATACAAACGCGTTTCACCATTTCGGCATCTTCAGTGCAATGAAATAAAGTGATTAATTGCTATTTATATAGTTGAAAACTATTACGTCATACGTCTCAAAAACATGCTTTTTTTTCTTTTCTTTAAAAAAAAAGAATAGTATTTTTAATGATATTTTAAAAAACTTTAATATGATTAGATGAATCACCTTGTACGTATAAGCATGGTTTATGATGCTTTATTAACAATGCTTCGGCAATAATCCTTTTATCGATAATCTAGTTTATCAATTCAAATTTCACAAGTGCGAAGCCTTGTACATTGGAGAGACAAGTCGTTATGTAAAAGACATTATGTAATTTTTAAAATAAACATTAATTTTGAAAAATATTAAATTTAATAAGTTAAAATCGTTTACTGAAAATATTAAAATTCATAATTATCAAACTTTAATTAATTAGTACTTTAATTTAATATCATTAAATTAATTTCATTAGATTCAAATAATTAATCAAATAACATATCAATACCATCTGAGTAGGAGAGTCACAAATCTAAACAGCATAAAAACAACAAACTTACAACATTCACAATTATCCCTCACAGTTACGGTAACCATGGTACTTGTGATTATACTTGTGTACCTTAGTTGATTGTACAGATGTTATGTATTATATTGATGTATGAAGTACAATAGGAGTTTTATACATGTTGTTTTTACATGTAAAATAAAATGTTATGTATCTTGGTTATGGTAACCACGGTACTTATGATTGATGATGAAGCCTAGGCTAGGTAAAGTGAGCAATTCAGGAAGTATTGTTTGATGGTAAACAACACACATATATCATATGGGTTTCATATATATACGAAAAAATCAATTTTTGAGCACTCTTTTGATAATTTCAGAAATGTTCGAAAAAATCAATATTTCAGCACGTTTTCGAAAATGTTAATGTGGAATCAGAATGTACGTATATGGGTTTAGGATAAATTTGCACATTATGCTTATTATAGAGAAAAATAATCAATATATGAAAATTCTAATTGCACATTCACATAGAGAATCAAAATGTGCATCAAACACATTATATCGATTTTTGACACTTGTACTTTTAAAAAAATTTATGTATCAATTTTTGCACTTTTGCACATATGCCACTTGAAAAGCACTGTGCTAGCACATTAGAAATGTGCAGCACAATGTGCACTATCGATAGCACTTTCAAAATATCGATTAGTACCTCTGGGCACTGTGCAGTGATCGATCAGCACTTTTTTCTACGGTCCTTAGTGATGGGGTCGCGGTTGCTATGGATACGGGAACCGTTACCATGGTTACAACCGCCGTTAACCACTGTATCGGTTGCTAATGAAAAACGTCCCTTGGTTACCATTGCTATGGTAAGGAAGACCATGGTTACCGTCACCAAGTGAACCAGAACCGTTACTATGGTAACCGCAACCGTTGCTGCCTAGACTAGGGTGATCGCGACCGTTGCTAGGGTACCGGGAACCAATCAGAAGCGTTTCCAAGTGAACCGGAATCGTTGCTATGGTTGTCGCGACCGTTGTCATGGTAACCGTGACCGTTGCTATGGTAACGGTCTCCCCCCCGGGGGGGTCTTGTGGGGAGAACATACATTTTTCTCCTACTAATTGTTTTTGTTTTTTGTAGCAATGTATGAGGTAGTCTTATGACGGTTTCAACGTATTAAGATATCCAACAGTGTAAATCAAAGCATGTAATGGATCATCAGAAATTATAGTCTGCTCTGTAGTAAATTTCCGCTTGAACACGCAATTACTGAATGATTTTTCTATCTATTTCAAGAGCTCGCACATTTGTGCCTGTGACAGTTACTCTTAGAAAGTTCTTCATTATTCAGTTCAGAGGGAGTTTCTCCAAATATTGCTTCAATAAGATCGCCATTCTCAATCATGTGCGTTGGAATCAGAATAAGTTCATGATTAATGAGCAATGGAAATTTTGTATAATGTCTTTGTTCAACTTTTAGCAACCACTCATTGTGTTCATGTTGATTTTCGCATCAAGTAAATTTCAATTAATATCTTCAGGAGTGAGATGTTTTAGTTTCTCCTTACGACAATAAGGACTGAGTGCAAAAAATATTACTAACTTTAAAATCCTCTATCTTCAAAACCATATTTTTGATTGAAAAAATGCCGACTGTTTTGAAAAATGTGTTTAATTCAAAATAATTTTCGTAAGCTAAGAAAGATTATTTTTTTAATAAATTCTGCGAGCTTTTCCGGAATGCCTGCCATTAGGCTTGCAATTATAGTTTCTGACATATTTTTGGCTGCGTTATTCCACTTGTTCTGAAAATCTGCAACTGTCTGTACCCTCTTGTTTGTTGTCTTTAATTTCCTTTTTACCAGGGCTCAATATCTTTCGATTGGGCAAAGCTCTGGACAGTTTAGTGGGTTTGCCTCTCTTTGCACCAAATCGACGTTTTTGTCTTCGTATTACTTTTTGACTGCCTTTCCATAGTGACACGATGCCAAATCCGAGCAAAAAAAAGTAAGACCTCCGTGTTGACTTATGAAGGGTAATAAACGCTTTTGCATGCACTCCTTCACATACACTTCTGTGTTTATTGTGCCAGCATTTTCTTCTTTTGCCGCATCCACATATAGCCTGCCAAACAAGAATTTTTTTTGGAAAACTTAGATTATTTCTTGCTTTTAAATTTTTCTTCAACTCCTCCTCTTTTAGTTGCAAAGTAAAATTCATGTCCGGGTAGCTGGGAAAACTTGCAGAGCACATAAGTCTCATTATCCATCATGCAACATTTTTTCTTCGCAAGAAATCAAATTTCAACTTTCTGGCTCGCAACTGCGCCTTTACGTTCTTGTTAGCGTCGCGGTGTGGTACTGTTTGAACTTTATACGTTTTTAAACCCACAGACTGTTTAATTTTCCGAACTGTTTTCTCTCTACAATTTATCTTTACCACAAGTTTTTGAGTTGATAGACGAGGATTTCTCTCTAACAGAGCCTTTACTTTCTTCACATTCTGTGTACACGAAAAACTCTTTCTTCTTCCCGAACCATTTTTTCTAAAAACGTTCAAGTTCTCATTGAAGTTTTGAATAACGTTAGAAACTGTTTTCTGACAAACCTTTGCCTTTCTGGCAATTGTTTTCTGATTTGATTGTGGATTTTCTTGAAATAAATGAATAATTAATTCGTGATTTCCTGTTTCTGATGACATATTTATGAAATAATTATGAAAAAACGACATAAAAATGAAATTTAAAAATGAATACTAAAATGAATTTTTTTTCGATTTATTCAAAAAACAGGCTACTTGATTAGTTTTTTTGTAATTAGTGAATTTATATAGGAGTTATATAGATTTAAAGTTAGTAGGCCTCTCATCTCTTTCGAATGGTATTGAGTCACTAGGCTCTTTAGAGGGTCCACCCAAACTAAAGAGTGCTAGCTGCCCCCAATATGCCTCCTACGGGGTCGGATTGCTTCAGTTACATGGCTTCCCTGTTACAAACGACCAATCATGTACTGTGGTACCATGATTGAGCATCCCTTTGGCTGTGTTAGTGGACTTAGCACAGCGGCGAAAGGGGCACTTGAACTCTTCCCTCGCTGTTTAGTCAGTGATCCTAAAATTCAAGTGCGTATCTTCAGGATTAATCGTTTGCTCCACCACCATTGTGATAGTCCGAGGTTCTATTGCTAACCGAGGATTGTTAGTTGGTATATTTTGTGGTGTGTTTGCTTCCGTTGTATTGCTTCCTTCGTTTGTTGAACTTGTTTTCAGTAGAATTTGATTTTCTTCCTCTGTCTTCATGTCTACTCTGTGATCCTTATTCAAATTTCTTATTAGCCATCCTCTTGTCTGATATCTTTTGTTGCATTTGTGGCATTTAAACTTGTGAGCTCCGCCCGGTTCTTCCTGTTCACCTCTCTCTGTGTGATCCCTCTTCATGTGCCTGTTAAGTTCCTTTCCTTCCGCAAACTCTTTGAAGCAGTCATCTTTAGGGCATTGAATTATCTTCTCTCTCGAGCAGATAAGTTTGGGTAAACATTTTGCTGTCTTTTCCAATCTTCCTTTCCTAATGAGTCCAGCTATGTCTGTGCTTTGTGAAATGGTGGGGTCTCTGCGAATAATGTGTTGTACAAATTCATTGTAATCAGCATCTTCGCCGAATAGGCATTTCACATCGACACGGAGACATTTCTTCATCATTTGTTTGCTCCTTCCACTGATCTTCTTTCCAATTGGTATAGTTGCTCTCCACAGTCTCTGAAGTATGTTTGTCTCTGTGGAGTTCATTTTTCAATGGAACGTTAGTCTTTTACATGCAATTATATCCATTGGATGTGGTAGCCCTATGTCTTTAAGTTCTGTCTGAATCCTTTCTGTCTTCTTCACTCCCATAACATAGGTTATTGAAGACCTGTAGTTTCTGTATGCTCTTCTCTGTAGTCTTCCAGTTTTCACTACTGTAATAAACTTCAGGGAAGATACAAGTCTGGATAATTTTCTTCTTGTTCCTTATACTTAACTTGAGGCTCCTCAGTACGAGTTTAAAACTTCTATCTTTTTGGGTGCCTTTTGTTACCCTCTCTCGTATTTCATCCTCAACCGTACCGGCAGATGGGATCATAAGTAGTTAAACTTCGTGATCCACTCAACACCTGCCTCAAGCTAGTGCCCAGCAGTGAGAACTCTGGTATCTCCATTGAGATTTATAACTTTAGTCTTCCCAGTATTTATTTTTAGACCGAAATCTTTGAATTTTCTATTGAGAATGTTCAAATTATGAATCAAATTATTCCAGTCGTGATCGATAAGGCAAAGGTCGTCGGCGTAAGCTAGTCTATTAATCTCTAGTATATCCCCTTCTTCTGTTTTCACCTTAACTCCTCCACAGAGTCCATTATATATCGCTCGTATTCAGTACTGTATCGAAGACGACATTGAAGATGAGGGGTCCTAAAACACAACCTTGACGCACTCCTTTCTCCATTGGAAAAGCGTTATTTCCAATGAAATCCTGGAATCCCTCATGGAAAAGTTTGATGATTTCCAGCATTCTCCCTCTTATCCCTAGTCACTTTAAGCAATCCCAGAGTGACTCCCGAGGGACACTGTCGAAGGCTTTCTCTAAGTTAATGAATATGACAAAGGTGTGCACATTCTTGTACTTAGCTTCTTCCTGGATTTTCCTTAAGATACAGATAGCTTGCTGGGTCCCTCTGCCTGGTCGGAATCCGAATCGCCAATTGTTGATGATTGCCTCAGAGATAGGTAAGATGTGGTTTGTCAGAATTCTCGTGAGAATTTTTCCACCAACATCCAAGACAAAAATACCCCGGTAGTTGTTTGGGTCCTTTCGGGAGCCTTTGACATTGAGAAGAGTATTACGAATTTTGCCTCTCTCCAAGATGCAGGGAATTACTCGTTTATTCCCAAATATTTCCGAAGCACTTCTCTAGCAGAGGGAGTATACTTCCTCCTCCCCACTTGTAGATATCCGGGATCAGTCCATCTGATCCTGTGGCGGTTCCGCTCTTTAACTCCTGTATAGGTTCCTCTATTTTCTCCGTTGTTGGTGAGGTATTCAAATTGTCCCTTATTGTATCCATCTCTATATGAATGTTTTCCCTTTTTTCTTACTTGAATAGTCTGGTAAAGTGTTTTACCAACGCAGAGTTCCATATTAGGGTTGAAAGAGTACACAGAGTGTTCTCTTTAAACTGTGAGTTGTAGAGGACACACAATTCAGTGAACAGTTCTTTTAACTTCCCTTCTCCATTCAATGATAAGATCCCTTCAATTTAATCTCCTAGTGTTTCCACTCTTTCACGTTTCCATTTTTTTATCCTTTTCTGGAGAAGAAGCCTACTTGTTTTCCACTTTAAGTAATTGGTGTTTCCCTACACCTCACAGACTCAGTGCGTTTTTGCCATTTATCTTTGATGAGTAATTTCAGTTCTTCTTCATGCTAAATTAGCTATCTCTGGTTAATTGGTGTCCGTTTGAATCTTCGGCTGGCCCCCCGAACCAACCCCTGAAGAGTATCATTCAAGGATTTCCAGTTTACGGTACCTGAAATAGTGATGTGAGGTACAGTCTGTACAATAATCTCCTTATACCTTATTACTGCCTCTCTGTCAGACATCTTAAATTTGCGTAGTTTCCTGTCAGTTGAAATCCTAATTGGACGCTTGCCGTGTGAGATCTGTTATTACCACTAAGTCATGATCGGATCCACAATCCAATCCCGGATAAGTGCAAGCATCTAAGTATCTGTTCGTTCGATGTCGCTCCGTGAGAAAGAGGTACAACAATAATGTACCTTTTGTACCTGGATGAATCCAACTCGTTCTCTGGACAAGCTTCTTCCTAAAAAAAGGTTTTTTCCACACGTAATCCATAGGCCGATGCAATCTCGATCAGCAACTGTTCTTTCTCTGATGTAGCTCCTCCACTAGCAAAAGAACCTTCAAAATTAATATTGTCCTCGTTTCTCTTCAATCTGTAATTGAAGTTGCCTCCAATCAGCAGCACCATTTTCTTGTTCTTTGCATACTTTCTTTCCCTCTTCACTATCTCCTGAAGTTCCTGAAAGAAATTAAGTATAATTATTCATGCGTATACCCGCAGTCCGTTGTGGTGTACACTCTGATGATTATAATTGAACGCCTAAAATATTTGCAAACAAAAACTCGATCACTGATCGGCATGAACTAAAATTTAGAATGATCAAATTCTTTGATCATTAGTGCAACACCTTTCTTTCTGTGTGTTCCGGTGGTACAGCCACTGTTGAGGATTGTCCACTCGTTGAATTGTGTGGTGTCACTCCTCCTTACGTGCGTCTCTGTAAGAATACACAGCTCCATTCGCGTTTGTTCGAAAGTCCCTGAAATACAAATAAGTTTCTTGTCACACATACCTCTAATGTTCCACGTCCCAATCTTCAGTTTTCCAATGTTGGTCACTATGTCGCCGGAACCTGTCGGGAGCTTATTGACTTTGAATCCTTCCAGACTCCTAATTTGAGTTTTGAGAGCTACGTAATTCGAAAGCAAGATTACTGGCCCTGCAAATATAGTCTCCTCTTAGCCTAGGGATTCTCCCTAGTTACCAGGGTGCGCCATGAGGAGATGTGAGACGCGAACCTCATTTAAAGTTAGAATTATTTTTCGCACTCAGTCCTTATTGAGTGAAAAGTCCATCCGAGGGTTTTTCATCTTTGAAATTTTTTGATTTACAAAATTTACATACAATATTTATTTCGATGCAATAATGAATATTCACAACACTTTCATCAAAATTCAAAGCTTCATTTCGGATGTCAAAATTGTTTTGTGCTTGAATTGCTTGGCCTTGAGAACATAACTGAAACAATTGGATTTGATGGCATATAAAGAATAAGAATTTGTGATAAAACGACAATTAAATGGTATAACAACATAATTATACAGTATTACAAGTCCTTTGACTGCCTTCCATTTTTAAAAATAAAAAATTATACGATTGTTCCAAAACTCAAAACCATTGCCATGGAAGTATCTCCTTAACAGTAGCAACAAAATCTGCAATAGTTTAAAATGAAGGATTAAGTTAAACAAATTGGAGCAAAACTTTGTGGAACTGAGGTTTGGTTTATCTTAATCAGCAGTCAAAAAAGATGTTATATGACATTTACTAAAAAACAATTATCTCTTATAGTGACCCGATAAAAGCACCAATTATTAAAAATTTAAATTTTCAAATAGAAAATTGAAAATTTGGATACATTGTTATGTTCATTTTGGTCGGAGAAAGATTAATAAATGAAATGAGATAAAATCAGTTTGGTCGAGGATTTTTTTGCCGAGAGATTAATAAATTAAATTAAATTTATCGGAAGATAAATAAATTAAATCAAATTAATATGGAAAAATAATAAAATAATAATTAAATAAATTTAAATAATTCCAAAATAAATCATTTTGTTTACTTACGTTTGTAACTATGTTGTGTTTAATTTTAGAAAAATTTTTGAAATTTGATAAAATGTTATATTATTTTTATTTTTTGAATAATACTATTTTTCTTGAATAATATTTTTATTTCGATAAAAGTTTATGTTTACAATTTACTATTTTCCAATTTCATAAATATAATAAACAAAAACAAAGAAAAAGATAAAAAATATATTTGTATTATATTATATTTCAAGATTTTGTGATATTTGTCTTAGATAATCTATTAGGTTGTTCGATATGAAACGGATCAAAATTAAAGTAAAATGTAAATCGATTTTTTTTAAATAATAACATTTTATTTTTAATCAAAATATCCCCCCATGTTGTCAACACACTGTTG
>MQRK01025014.1:0-14092 GCA_001938485.1 Girardia tigrina | reverse complement strand
TTCGCCCCTATACTCATGTCCGACGATCGATTTGCACGTCAGAACTGCGACGGTCCTCCATCAGAGTTTCCTCTGACTTCAACCTGCACAACCATAGTTCACCATCTTTCGGGTCTTTACACGATCGCTCAAACTCCGCCAATAATCAATATTATCGAACAGGCGAGCGGGAAGAATATTTTACAACCAATAGAGTTGAAAAAGTGGGTGGTAGGTAGGAAAAGGTTAACGACATCTGCTCTAGACACTAAGAATTTTCCTAATTTACCCTTATTAGATGCTTTCCTCCATATAATGTGACTAATTAAAATGAATTTAAAATAATTGAACATACACTAAAGACAATAATAATAAAAAAAGATTGTAATTCACAATCGATAAATTAAAGAAGTCCCACCCATCAGATCAATGCTGATCAGTGTATCCGTGGGTAATTCAATATCTCTTATTTTATATCTGATAATCGTTTTTTCATGGTTATGAAATTTCCACGATAAAAACAGAATAAAATTCATATTTAAAAAAATATTAAAATTAAATATTAAAAGACTCCATTTTAAAATACAATTTTTTATTAACGTTATTAAGAACACTAATATGGGTTTTCGAACATTTATTTTCAATACAATTAGAATTATCCTTTGGACAACTCTCAGTCAAGCTTTCAGAATTTTACATCGTTCTAAATTGATAAATTATAGTTAATGTTTTTTAATAAACAATTATTCGAATAAATTTTCATTATTTTCAGATTTTATTTTTAAAATTCAAATTTTGTAATTTTAGTAATAATTTTATCTACTAATTTTAATTTTACTTTCAAAATGATTTTATTTAAAGAAAGAACATTTATTTATTAGGTTGAGGAATAAGTTCCCGCGTTTTTTGAATTTTTAATCAATTTAATATTTAAATCAATTTTTTTGATGTAATGTTATATGTTATTTGAAAGCTATTGTTTTGCTCTAAAAATGGTATATTTTGTTTTTTTATTCAGATTAATTTTTGTCGATTTTTAGACCATTGAAATGGAGTGTCAAGTCGACAAAAATGAGCATTTCCGACACCATCTGTTGTTTGAGTATAATCGAGGCGCCAAAGCCACAGACGCTGCCCAAGAGCTTTGTGCTGTATACTGATAAGGTGCTATAGCTGATAGAACCTCTCGTGATTGGTTCGCAAAATTTAAAATTGGCAATTTTGACCTCAAGGATGCACCTCGTTCAGGACGACCAAATGAATTCGATGAAGACCGTTTGAACAAACTTTTGCATGAAGACGCGCGTCAAACCACTCGAGAATTGGTGGAACAAATGGATTGTGATAAAAAAACTGTCGTGAACCACCTGAAATCAATGGGAAAAGTTAAAAAAATGGGAGCTTGGGTCCCACATCTTTTGACCGAAAACAACAAAAACCAGCTATCCACAATTTCGGCGAGTTTGCTTGCCCGTCATCGCTCTACTCGCGGTCATAAGCAACAATTTCTTTATTGAATTGTAACGGGTGATGAAATGGTGCCTGTACGTCAACATGAAACAGCGCAAAGAATGGCGTAGCCGAGAAGAACAATTGACACCGCGAGCAAAACAGGATCTTCATTCACGAAAGACAATGCTATGCGTTTGGTGGGGTTGGGAAGGGATTATTCATTATGAATCGCTTCCTCGAAACCAAACAGTGAACGCAGAACTTTATGTTCAACAGCTGCATAGACTCAACGCCGCTATAAGACAAAAACATCCGGATCGACAACATGGCGTTACCTTGCAACACGACAATGCACGTCCTCATATTGCCAGAATTACAAAAGAAGCCATTCAAACGCTTGGTTGCGAAGTGTTACCACACCCTCCGTATTCACCTGACTTGGCTCCATCTGATTTTCATCTTTTCCGTTCGCCTTCTAACGCTTTGCGTGGTGTTTCGTTCAACAATGACGGAGAACTGCAAGTTTGGTTGACTGAATTCTTCGAGTCAAGACCGGGNGATTTCTACCAAAGAGGCATTGAAAAACTCGTTGAACTTTGGGAAGAAGTCGTGAACAATGGCGGAGATTATATTTGTGATTAATTTGTAGTAACTTTTTTGTTAAAAAATAAAATTTTGATTTTTCAAAAAACGACGGGAACTTATTCCACAACCCAATAGTTTAAAACTTAGTTAAAAGCTATTTACTTTATTTAAATTTTTAATATTAAAATTTGAAACTATTTAATATTTTTAAAGTGTTTAAAATATCTTATGATGTACTTAAAATGCAAATTATACTCGAATAACTGTTCATCGTGAACACCCAGAATATCAATTTTCCATCAGGCTTGGAGAAACACATTTCCAAGTACTAAATTCAACATACCAAATTTAAAATATTCCTTACAAACGCAATATATTTTGACGGGATATCCGTCATCATCAAGCGATTCTGATTCTAGCTGTTAAGCCTATAAATGAAAAAATGTAAACACTTTCAACAAAGTTGATGAGTCACTTGATTGGACATTAATTGCTGGATTAACCGCTTTAATTATTAATGCCTCACTATAAATAATTCCCAATAATTTTTAAATTTGCTGCATAAAACTTTAAAATTATTTATATCAACAGAAAATTTACAATTTTTTTTATGTTCCGCAATACTACTACTACCACTTAGATGTCCATGCTAACAAACCCATTTACAGAGATGACGGACTATCTCTCCAATGTATGTGGCATTGCACCCATTACACTAAAATTTATACACAAGATCCGAGCATAAACTCAAATAATTTGTCGATTTATTACTGAACATATTCTGGATTTTATATGTTTTGATACAATTTTTAAATTCCAATTCATAGAATTAATTGATCTAAGAATAGAGGATTTGAATTTTTTAAAACCTTCAGAATAAGGAACAGTTAATGTGTAACCACAATTAAGTTTCATTCGTTCATATGTCGGGTTTCAAATCATCATTTCCTTCAATTATTTTACTTACACCATCTTTAAATAATTTATCAATTGTTGCTCTAGTTAATTTCTCAAGGTAAGATTTTGAATATCCATTCTTATGTAAAAGGTAACTCAACTTATATAAATTATTGGGGTTTCCAATAAGAGGTGTTTTTTCATATTCAAAGAAAAATCCATTTTTATAAGATAAATAATCGTATATTTATTACATTATAAAGAGGAAGGAATACCGTTATCAAACACACACACACACACATATATATATATCCAATAAGATGTGTTATTTTGAATAGCTTGTCATTTTTTTTGACATTTGAGAAGTAGAAACTACGCCATTAAATACACGCTTCAAAAACGCATTCAAATTATTAAAATTCACTATAAAGTAGTGAAAATTTGGCAGAGGTGATTCGTAAAACTCGAACATTTTTTTGTCGTCAGCAGCACCTTGTCGGATTATAATACATGATTTGGTGAAAAAATTCGAGCTGTTGGGACAAGTTAGTGATGTGAAGAATAAAACCCTAAAAAAATGATCATGAATTTCATCAAAAAATCATCTTTAGTGATGAGGCCCATTTCCACCTCGGTGGTTTCGTCAAAAAGCAAAATTGTCGCATCTGGGGCTCAGAAAACCCAAGATTTATTGTTGAAAAGCCTTTTAATCCTCAACGTGTGACTATTTGGTACGGTCTATGGTCTGGCATGATCATTTGACTTTACTTTTTCGAAAATGAGTGTTGAGCAATAGTTACAGTGAATGGATTGGGTTATCGAGAGAAAATTAATAATGATTTATGGCCGGAATTGGATGGTATTAATCTGGGCCACATTTACTTTCAATAAGACGGCACTACGTGCCACACAAGCAACGAAACCATTGATCTTTTACGGGAAAAGTTTCCGAATCGTGTTATCTCTCGAAGAGGTGATCACAATTTGCCACCGAGCTCTTGTGATGTGACACCCTGCGACTTCTTCCTTTGGGGCCACATGAAAGAGAAGGTCTACGCCAACAGCCCAGCGTCGATTCAAGATGGAATTCGTGAGGCTATCGAGGACATAAGGCAGCCACTTTGATTATGGAAAATTTCACAAAAGGATATGTTCCTGTAGGCGTGGTCATGGTGGTCCTTTGGCTGGTGTTAGTTACCATTACTAACGGCATACCTTCCTCTTTATAATGTAATAAATATACGATAAAAATGGCTTATAAAAATAGATTTTTCTTTGAATATCAAAATAGCACCTCTTATTGGAAAACCCGATAGAATCGACCTTGGAACAGGTCGAAGAACGAAATACTTTAATCACGTTACGATTATATTTGGGTTCACAAAATGTTTGGGCGTTGTATACAACCCCGTATCGATTTTCTTTCTATAGATTTTTAAAAAACAATTGCCATTATTTTTTGAATTTATCAGTAATTATTGAATGAGTTTTATCCTCAGGATTATGGTTGATTATTGGCGTCATTACGTTTCCCGTGGCTTTAGTGAAAACAGGAATCAGTTTGGTGCACCTTTACGCAGCGTCACTGAATTTAGCTGCCATTGATGTTAAAGAAAGAGAAGAAAAATCCACATGATTTGACTTATCAAACATCTGAGTATAAGTATAATTGTGCACCTCTCTCGGATTTAATCTCTTCATGTTATCACGCTGTTATTTATTTATGCATTCTTCCGTGCAAGTCAACTTTATAACTAATCGGAAATTATAAACTGAAGCATTTATGAGTTATCTTTAGTGACAGTTTTATGAGTTTTCATACCGATATATATCGATTTGGTTTTATTCATATCAAAATTTTGACATAATAAATGTTTTTCTTGTGTTTATTTGTATTCTTTTCAACAGTGTCGATCAATTTCATTATATCAATTAAATCATTTTTATAAATTGTGATTAATATAATTTAATTATGTCCTAAACTTTGGGATACAACACCAGCTGGGCGTGAATTACATGGCCAAATTTCATTGGATAAGCGTATTCATTGATCAACCAAACTGGTGAAAATTTATTTCGACAAAATGTAAAATATATGAAAAGAAAATGGTCTTTGGAATTTATCGGACATTTGCTAAACTAGTTTAAGACTGAAAGAAGTGTAATGGCAAGACCAATTCTATCCACACACTTCCAACAATGGAGACACTCGAAGACAGTCTTCATAAATTGAACGTTTTTCATCAAAAAAACCTTTGAAAATCAGCACTTTAAGAAGCAATTATGATTATAAGTCCTCAGTAGAAAGGGGAAATCAAAGAAATAAAAAATTAAAATAATGAAACTCATATAAATAAATAACAATAAGTAATTATTCAACAAAGCCGAAGTAGAATCCAAAAGGCAACTCAAAGTGTTACTACAATATTACTCTAAATGTTTTGCGTTGCTCAAATTATTTGGGTATTTTTGCAATGATTTGAAAATATAATTTTATACTTAAATTTCATTATAAGTACTAAGAAAATACTGAATCAATGTTTTCGAATATTAATAGTAATGCGTGGTGCGACCCATAAGTCGTGAGACTAATTTAGGAAGACTTAAGATATCAACATAACACTTTGTATTTAGAACAAGCAATATTGATAGACATTATTTCTCAAAATAATATCCTTGTGCACTGATACAATTTTCCCATAGAATAACGAGGTTTCTCCCAGAAAACTCCACAGATGCTCTCAAATCATGTTTGTTGACAAATATCTGTTCTCGCATATGCTTCTTAAAATGGTTAAATAGGAAAATAAAATTAAAATGACTTAAATAGAAAAATAGGAGGGAGCCACATCAGGTCTGTATGATGGTTTTAGGAGCAAATTAATTGTACAACGCTCTATTGTGGCCATTGAAATGCTGCTGGTAAGGATGGTAACTTTATCGTGTAAAAAGAGATATTACACACTCTGCTCTTGTGTCGTGCCTTTCTTGCTTGCTGCACGATGTTAGAGTAGTTAGAAATATCTTGACGTCGTATTCAGCAGTCAGTCAGAATAATGCCACTGGCATCCCAAAACACAGTCAGCATGAGAGCCTTTCAGTGGCATGTTGTGATTCGCATTTTCAATGAAACGGTCTCCAACAATGGTCCTGATCTGCATAATCTACCAGTAGCATTCCAAATGTCGTTGTCATATTTTCACCGTTAAGTCTGGTACAATACGGTAACATCGTTTTCAAATACCAATTTCAGTGAGGAGAGTACACAGAGTGCTTTTGATTCCATTTAGACGCAGTGAACTCTCTTATTATTCTTCTCTAGTTTTGCACGATTGTCTACAGTAGCATTTTTCGAATATTCGCAAAAATTGACTATAAACAATAATTAATTATTAAAACAAAATACATTTTCTTAACCTATGTATATATATATTGAAGTTTAAATATTCTGTATCAATTTTTTTACTATTATTATTTCTATATTAGTATCACGACTTATTAGGCGCACCACGTATATTCTGATATATTGTTCGTAAGATTTATTTTAAGTATAAATGAAAATGCTAACAGTTAAAAATATAGACAAATTGATATAAAAATTATAATTAACAAATTTTACAAGTATAAAATCAATTCATTCTATTGTAAAGGATCATGCTTTTTTTCTGATTCAAGTATTATGGCAGTGATTTTCAAACTTTATTTTACCGCGCCTCCCTTAAAAATATTTATTGATACAACGCCTCTTATGATTTAACAAACTATGGCAAACACAAAAAGAGAATAACAATTTTTGATTATTGTCTGTTACTGAGATGGATGTGTGTGTCTATTCATGCAAAGTTTATCAAATCTCGGTGTTTTTGACGAGATAGCTACTCGTAGCTCTTTTTCTCCAACTAAACGAACTCGATATTTTAATTTCTTTGCAGCTATTGCAGAAAATCCTATTTCACATAAATATGATGTTGCGAACGTCAGCAGTACTTTTAAAACTTTGTTGATAAAGTATTATATTCTGTATTAAGTCTCAGCCAAAACTGAACGAGTGATACATTCTAAAATTTTTATTTTAATGAAGTACCACAAGATAATTCAATCAAGTTTTCTTTCTCAATACTTGTCAATCAAAATTTATCATCTTCTTTTTCGATAAATGAATTCTTTTTCGACGCAAATTTTGTTAAATCAAGATCATCAAAATAATTTGAAAAGTGAATTAACAAACGATTCAAGTGTTCAAATACATTTACAAGTGTTCAAATGCATTACAAATACATTTTTGTTTGCTTCTATAATGACTCGGCGCATAAATATAAAAATGGAACATGTCAATCTTATTTATTTTCAAATTTGATTTTCATAGCTCTAATTTTTATAAAAGATTTCACTTTGACATTTTGAATCAGTAAATGCATTTGTGATCTTTGCATTGATTTATTTAAAACACTGAATTTTTCAAAAATGTCAACCAAACAGGTAAGTTTAACAATAAAATTATCATTCCAAAAACTTTTTGAGTTCTCAATATGATTTTCACCAAGAAAAATTGCAATTTCTTCTTTCAGTTTAAGTGGGCCTCCCATCTCTTTCAATGGTATTGAACTTAAGGATCTTTGGAGGGTCCCCCCCAAACTAAAGTCCTTAAGGGCCCTCCGATAGGCCTCCTATGAGGTCAGTGGCTTTCCGCCTATGAGCAGTCGGCTTTCAAGTGACGAGTGACCAACCATAGAACTTGGTACCATGGCCATACATGCCTTTAGCTGTTACGGTGGACGCGTAACAATGACGAAATGGACACATAAATTTTCCTTTTGCCTTTATGTCGGGTAATCGGTAGTTTCTGTGTTTGTCTCCAGCGTCTTCATCGTTCTGGGTTACCGGCATACCCACAGTGTCGTCCAGAAACTGAGGGTGTGATTAGATTGTCGTCGGCTCTTCCTCTTCCTCTCTTACCAAGTTGTCTCTCTGGGTGTTGGATTTCTCTGGTTCTTCTCGGTGATTCTTCGGTAAGTGGATCTTCAGTTATCCTACGCAGTTGTATTCTTTTGGGCAGTGAAGGCACTTCTATACTCCTTCCTTCTATCATGGCTGGGCTGTCTTCTGTCTCTGTTTTCTCGGTATTGGCTCTGCTCCGATATGATCCCACCGGAGATGTCTGTTCAATTCTTTGATCTCCGCGAATTGAGGATAGCAGTTTTCCATCGGACAGCTGTGTTCTTTGAGTCATGGGAGAATTAATCGCATCGTGTTCTCATCTCCTCTTCTCTCCACTTTCTTTTGCTTGATGACTTTCTCTATTCTTGCCTCTGTTGTTAGTAGGCTCTCCTGCTGAATGTCTCTAAAAAAATAGAAAAATCATTAATGCTATACTGGTCTCCGAAGAGCCAGTGCATGTCCACCTTGAGATATTCATCTAGATGTTGCCTCCGTTGTCCGCTTATCTTCTTCCCTCCGATAAGTTCACATTCGTAGATTTGCTGTACCACTCCTGGACATTCATTCATCTCGATCTTCAAATTGTGAATAATTCTTCCTCTTGATAGTATATCCACTGGATTCGGTAGTCCAATGGATAACTCGTCCATTCTAAACCTCTCAGCCTTTGATATTCGCAGCGTTCTTTTGGTACAATAATTGTGAAATGCTTTAAGCTTCTTCGAGTGCTATACATTTGTCTTCCAGTTTTCACAGCTGTAGTATATCACAAGGAATACACAACTTGTGATGATGTTCTTTTTGTTTCGGAGGGACAACTTGTTGTTCTTCAATACTGGTCTGATCATTTTCAGCTTTATCGTTCTTTTCTTGATTTTGGCTTTGATATCTTCTCCTGATCCTCCTCCCTCCTCGATTTTCGAACCACTCATTTCGAACGGAACTCGTTCACTCATTCTACACCGGCACTCAGTTCGTTCCCTGCCGTTACATATCTGGCTCCATTGAGATTAAGGATCTTCATCTTCCCAATGATGATCTTCAGCCCCATTCTCAGAAACACAGTATTTAGGCAGTTTAGGTTTTTCTCTATGTTTCCGTAATTCTCGTCTAGTAAACATAGGTCGTCAGTATATGCCAGCCTGTTTACAGTTTGTATTTCTCCGTCTTTACATTTGACCTTCACTCCTCCACTAAGTCCTTATTGGATATCAGTTTTGATTGCGCAGTCGAATACTAGGTTGAATAGTAAGGGACCGAGTACACAACCTTGTCGGACCCCTTTCACCATTGTGAAAATGTTCTTACCAACACTTCCTGTAATTCCTTCATGAAAATCCATTATCATGCTTAATATGCGACCCTGTACTCCCATTCCTTGAAGGCAGTCACAGAGAACTTTCATGGGCACGCCGTCGAATGCCTTTTCAAGGTCGATAAATATTGCATACACGTTTATATTGTGGCATCTTACCTGTTCTTGCACCTTTCTGATGATGCCCATCGCATGTGCTGTTCCTCTTTTGGGCTTGAACTCAAATTGCAAGTCGTCCAGTATCCTCTCAAGGTGTGACATTAATCTGTTTGCAATGATTCGCGCCATTATCTTACCTCGTACATCGAGTAGAAAGATTCCTCTGTAATTGTTCAAATCCTTCTTTGAACCTTTTTCTTTATATAGTATTACAACATTCGATATTTTCCATGCTTCCGGGAAGTCTTCTCTTCCCTCTCAAATTTGCTCGAAACATTGCTGGATCTTGAGAGTTAACTGTTGACCGCCCCACTTGTATAACTCTGGGATGATACCATTGTTCCAAGCAGCTGTGCCGTTCTTGAGTTGATTTATTGCGGCACTCACTTCTTCCACGCCCGGTAAGTCGTCAATATCCAAGATCTGTCTTTGATCTGCAATCATGACATAGTCTCTTTCACTCTTCCTGAATAGATTCTAGAACTGCTCTGCTAATACACTTCTGTACTTCGTCTACGAAACTTCTCTGTACTGTGCAGAGAGTTTATTCTTTTGTTTCGCTATTGCATAGGGATCTGAGTTCCGTGTATAGTTCAGAGGTTTTTCCTATGCACTTTCTGTTCAGCATGCCTTCAATCTCCTGTCCGATGATCTCTATCTTTTCACTCTTCCACCTTCTAAGCTGCCGTAATGTATTCAATTGCGCAGCTTTCCATTTGGTATACGTTTGTTCGCATCTATTCTGGATGAACTCTTTCCTTCGTTTCCATTTCTCCTGTAACAACGTCTTCAGGTTATCTAGGTGATTATGAAGCCACTTTTGATTGAGCGGGATTTTCTTCTTTCGGTATTTGCCAGCTGTAGAAACAACCACTCTTTCTAAGTTGTCCAAACTCTTAACATTCGGACAAGCCTGTCCGATGTCTCTACTGACTGTGTCTTTGTTGTTCATCAGAGAGAATCTGTCAACCTTTCCTTTGCACCTCTTTCTTCGATCATTAGCAAGCTTGAGTCTTTTCTTGCCATCATTTTTAACCTATAAGGTTAATACAACTAAGTCGTGATGTGATCCACAGTCAACGTTTAAATAACTCTTGACATTTTATATCCTGTTGCAGTGGCTCTTTTGAGTTAAAAACAGTTCAAGTAATAAGTGCTGTTTCGTTACTGGGTGTGTCCAACTAGTTCTCTGCGCCAGTTTGTGCTTGTAGAAGGTGTTCTCTACTGGCAAATTACATACCTCTGTGAGATCAATAACATGATCACCATTCTCTGATGTTGCTGTTGAACTAGTGTACCACCCGATACTTCCTCTGTTCTCTTCCTTCCGATTAAGTCTACAGTTAAAGTCGCTTCAAACTAAAAATTCGTATTTTCTGCGCTCAGCTTCAACAGTTGCCTTCTCACTTGTTCTTGTAACGATATGAATAACTCCTCTTTCTCATCACTTGAATATCCTCTGTCCGTTGGTGCATATACGCCTATCACTGATAGTGAACTTTGGTGTATATGGCACAGGAATAGTCCTTCGCCGACAGCTTCAAATTCCACTCCTTTCGAATGAACTAATTGTATCATCAGGGCAACACCTCTCTCACCTGTCCCACTTGTACTACCACTATGATGGATTCTCTATTCCCCTATGGAGGCAATATCGTTTCCAATCCAGTGTGTCTCGGTCAGGATGTACATATCAACTTTAAGTTTGTCAAAAATAAATATGATGTTCAGTATCTTTTCGTCGGTTAAGCTTCTTACGTTCCATGTTTCAATCCTTAGTTCACTGGAATTGGAATCCTTAACAAGGGATCCCCCTTTCGGGAGCTTAATGACTTCGGGTCCTGCCAGACCACTAGTTTGAGTTTTCATAGCTTTGGAATAGCGAAAGACAGAGTTGCTAGCACCGTCAATCCGCTTACTCATTTATCCTAGATCAAGGAAACCTCCACAATCTATTTCTGGAAATGGGAAAACCCCTCTCCCTAGTCCCCAGGATACACCCCGGGGAGGTGAGCAGCATTGTATCTGACAAGTGAGACAGATAAAAGTTGAAATTGGGTCGACTTACTTCCAGAAATTGAATTTTGTTTAAATGCTATTGTGCAAAAATCATTACAAATGAGTCCAGCAGAAATAATTTTCGGTTTTAAAATCAATAGAGAATGGGGTGATACGAATAGAGCTGGTAATAGAGAAGAACGGAAACAAACAGCTATTAAAAATCAAAATTTAATTACTTATCAAAATGAAAATCGTGGAAATAGGTTTTTCGAAATAGATGACAAAGTGTTACTAAAAAAAGAAGGTCGTTGGCAAGATGAACACAGGTATGAAGGTCCTTATCGAGTCATTAAAAAAATTCATGATCGCAGTTATGAGTTGGAAAACGATATCGGTAAAAAATTATACGCAATATAGAATGGTTAAGGTCTTTTAAGAAAGGGGGATGTTTGGAAGAATATTATTATTATTAAATTATTATTCAAAATTATAATCATTCAAATAAATATTAATTTATATAAAATTAATTAAATATGGTTTTAATTATTTCATCATTAATTCTTGCATTTTTTATGTATTTGTTTTAATTTTTAAATATATTTTGGGAAACAAAGTTATTGTGTAATTCTTATTAAAAACTAACAGTATCCCAAAGTTTTTTTTCAGTTCAAGTTCAGTTTAAGTGGGCCTCCCATCTCTTTCAATGGTATTGAACTTAAGGATCTTTGGAGGGTCCCCCCCCAAACTAAAGTCCTTAAGGGCCCTCCGATAGGCCTCCTACGAGGTCGTTGACTCACTTTTGCACGAGATAGCCAGCACATCTCACAATAGTACAGAAGTGAGGTGTAATTAGCTCCCATTTCTTCATACAGCTTTGCGAACAACTTAATTTTTAAAGGACTATTTTATGTAGTTTATAACTATAGTTACTTTTGTAAAAACGTTGTCAAGTTCCTTGCTTAAATTTTTTGATACGAGCTCTGCTCTTTGGAGCATGCAATACTGTCAGAAAACGTCAGGTGTTTTCCTTTTAACTAGTGCTTGAAGACCGGTTTTGTGTCCCAATATTGACTGTGCTGCGTCAGTGCAGAAGCCAATGCAATTATTCTACATTATGTTTTTCTCATAAGAAATGTCTATTATATTAAAATTTTATTGGTGGTGGCTTTTCCGGGAATGGGCTTGCAAAATAATGTATCTTCAATTATATTAGTTTCTTTAACATAAGCAATATATTCAATTAAATGTGCGTCTTTAGCAACATCATTTGCTTCATCTACTAGTATGGTGAATTTTGAAGTACGCATTTGAGAAACTAATTGCTGGCAAAGGTTTTCAGATATATTATCGAATCTTCTACCAACTGTATTATCAGCAAGCGATATTTGTGGACTGTTTCGCATATGAATCGCCAAACATTGTTTTGACCATATCAATTGCTGCTGGCAAAACTAAATTTTCTTCTATTGTGCGTGGTTTTTTTACACTTCGCAATTCTTTAAGATACTAAGTACGATGCTAGTAATGTATTTGATGGAATATTAATTATTTTTTGAATGTTTGGTTTTGTTTAGTTAACCCATCCAATTTTCTTTGGATAAATTCTTGGTGCATACCAACATATTCAGAATGCGTTGTTTCAAGACGCTGTTTTAATTTTAAATCTAAAAATCCAGGCGATAAATAGTATGAATTTTCTATTTTTTTTCTAGTTTTGGAAGTTCTTCTTTCCTGTTCTTTGTTGCTTATATTGTCACTACTTGTTCCAACATCATTATTTTCATTAAAAGTGACTTTTCTCTTATAATCAATCAAAAATTTATTCATTTGTCTGAAAATATAACCATAATTTATAAGAATAAAAAGTAAGAACAAAATAAGAATAATAAATAAGAACACAAATCAGAAATACAAAATATATTAATTTCAATTGTAAAATATTCGCCAAAATGTCGTTATTTAAACAACAATAAAACTCTAGAATTTAAGACTTAAATTGATTTGAACTTTTCAGAAACTTAAATTTTAACTTATAAAAAATTTCTATACTCATATAAGTTAATTTAAAATTTAAAATAAATTAAAATTATTTAATATTTAAATATAGTTAAAATAAGATATTGATACTTATAAGTTTTTCAATCGATGATATTTTATATTATTCTTTATATTGTTCTTAAAAAATTAAACTTCTAAATTAATTAATATTTTAATCAATAAGTATTAACTATGTAAGTAGTATTAACTATGCTAGTTTTATTCTTATTTAGTATTTTATTTATAAAACTTGAGCAATCATTTCGAAAATTGCTCGATGTGGCTAATATTCGCGCCTCCCTACGGAGGCGCGTCTCACAGTTTGTGAAACACTGTATTATGTTCTGATTAAAAACATGCAAATGCAGTTCAAATAAATTTTCTAGTTGGTAATATGGTATGTAGGAAAAAGCTCACGCGGAAAAATGCACACGTAGAAAATTACGCACATGGAAAAAAACGCATATCTAAAAGTAAAGTGAAACATAAAATAGAATTTGTTAGCATTGGATGAATTCATAAATCTTAAATATTTGAAAATTAAAAATATCTAAAATATTTAAAATCAGAATTTTTTTGAAAATAATTTTTATAAGTAAAACATATTTCCTAAATAATTAATTAAAGTTTTTTTTAAATAGTTATTAACAATTTTCATTGAAAACTGTAGTGCCCTACTTACTGACACTGCATGATTGTTTTGTTTGTATGTCTTTTGACCTTTTTGTT
>MQRK01024945.1:0-11753 GCA_001938485.1 Girardia tigrina | reverse complement strand
TTTAAACAATCTCAGGAGTTTTTATATATTCAGGATCCTTTGATATAATATGATATTGTTATAAATAATTATATGTATTTTAATTTATAAATATATAGTTATTAATTATTCTCACAAAACCAAAAGGGAAATTCTGATAAATCCCAATGAACAAATACTGTATTTTATCATTATAAAGTCAACTGCATTTTTCCTCCGAATTTTTATGATTGATGTTTCTACTTTTACTCATCTATTTACTGGTTTTCAATATGACACAAATGGTTTGTAAAAACGGTGTTACAAATTCTTCCACATTTGATTTTTCACAAAATAATACTGTACCCATTTGTGATTGGACAATATGAAAGATTCTGGTTTGAGGAATTTGACCTTTGATTCATCATGTTCAACTACGAATTGAAATACCCAGAAATCCTCACATTTAACTATGAAAAGCCTAAAGAAATGTTATTAAAGTAGTCTTGATTAAAAAAACTGAATCAAATGACACGGAACCTGATATTTTTTTCGTCGATACGAAATCTCGCTTTATTGATCGATTTTGTGAGAACTTTCCAGCATGACTCTTAGTACGAGACCGATTGCAACTCAAGTGACAAACTCCAATATTTCAATGAATTTCAGTCGCATCGTGCAATTCTCCACAGACCTATTTGCAGATTGTCCAACGGCACTTAGTGCCCCCATTTCCAGGATGCAACAGTCTTACAGAACAAAATTTTGTTGTAAAACAGGGATCTCTTTTTGCTGGCCCATATTTTTAATGATATTTGAATAATTTTCGGGAGGATTATTGCTTTAGAATAAGTATTTTTTTAATTTAATTCCTTTTTCTACTGGGTTTTGATAACTAATCGTTTAAAAGCACAGTTAGCTAAAGTTTTTTGGTTTCTCTTAATTGTGGATTTTTGCAATCTGTCTACAATTTCAGATTTTATTTTGGTTTTCTTTTCTGAATAATTTAGTCTAAAATTAATATCTAGTCTATTTTTAAAATATATATTTTTTGTCTTCGTTTGATTTTTTTAAGAAACAACAAAAATGTAGATCCGAAATTTAATTCCTCTTTTTACTTTAATTGTGATTAATTTCTTTACATTCTTACCTAAGAAATAATTATTTTATAAAAACGAAGTGTACAGTCATAAAATTTTCAATATTCACAAAATCATTATAGTAAAGAATAAAGAATCATTATAGCAAAGAAAAAATAAAGAATAAAGAATATTTGTTCTCATATTGAAAAACAGTAAATAGATGAGTAAAAGTGGAAACATCAATCATAAAATTTTGGAGGAAAAATGCAATTGACTTTATAATGATAAAATTCAGTATTTGTTCATTGGGATTTATCAGAATTTCCCTTTTGGTTTATATCATACAAAATAATATTGCTGAATCATTATTTGATTGCTTTGAAATAAAAAATATGAAATTAAAGGCATCAATTATTCGTAAATCAGTTTTTGTGAAAATCTAGGATCAGCTCCATTGAGCATTTCTTTATTACAATTACTGATACTGGCCCTTAAGAGAGCCGATTTACTTGATCTTTTGGCTGATCCGGATTTTCAATCCGTTTGTTGTTGAAACTCGGTAAATGGAAATGATAACCAGAAATGATTAAGGACAATTCTCAAACAATTCTTTGGGAATCAGTTTCATTATTTTTCTAAGAATGGAGTAAAATTCGATCTCCATTTTCACTCTACATAAATGATAACAAAAAACGATTCGAGATTTTCTTTATTTTCAACAGTTTTTACAATCAGCAGTTTAAAACGTTAATCTTTCAATTCTGCGTACGGAGTTTCGATTACATTAAAATACAATTATAAATTGCAAATTAGTGAGTAATTAATTTTTTTCTAATAACAGCAATAAATTCCTTTTCAGAACTCATCGCAATCACAAAATATTTTCTTCGACCCCTTAAATTTAGATTTCAAATAACTTAAAGCTAAATTTATATTTTACTAAACTAAAGCATTAATTAATTGATTAACCTAGTATGACTAGATTCGATCAACTAAATATCTCTACTACAATTGTATAATCTTTATGAAGTTGTCTTTCGGTAGCTGAAAAACAGCTGGAATTAATTTGATACATTTAAATCGAATATTCAAATAAACGAAGAATGTGTTGCTTTGAACATTATTTAATCAACATTAATTTTAAATTCTTTAATATGCATTAAAATAAAAATGATTATTTTTTTCTGATGACTGAAATATTTGTTTAGGACTATTAAAACATCTAAATTCTGATGTTTTCCTGTAAATTTTGATGTTAAAAAGTATTTAATAAAAAAGGTTTAAAAAATAAATGAAATTAGAATTGCATTTTAAAAATTGTTAAATTGTTTTACTGAGTTGTTTGTTTCGTTTTGGAATTCAAAAATAATAAAATGGTTTTGATTGAGAAATTACTTTGATGTCTTCGTAAACTTGAGAAATCATTTGAAAGAGCATAATTAAGTTGGATAGAGATATAATTGTAAAGAAAAAGAGAATGATGTCGATGACCGCGCTTTGCATGCGGAACACGTCAAAATATTTAAATCGATTTTGCAAATCGTCCGATAGATTTCATCTCTGTGTTTATTAGACAACAAATCGACGCTAGTATTAAAAATATGTGTTGCGGACTTTGATTTTTTCTCCGCACTATGGTGAATTTCGAATCAGGAGTGTACCCTGTTTACAGAACTTTTGTTTTTTTTTGCTTGGTACTATCTAACACTATTAAGAACGGATATTTCATCACTTGTGTTTTCGGCAGTATGAGGGTGTGTGCATGAATATGTACTTGTGTGCTCTAATGTGCGCGTCAGTGTGTGTATTATCTTAAGCGATAGATTTGAAATTGTAATGTCTGAATCAAGATCTAATAAACGAAAACATTCAACTGAAACGAAACACAAAAAATCCAAAAAAGTCAAAACCAACAAAACCCATCTGAAAAGATGAAGAATCGTGACGTAAGTACGGTGGAAAATGATCATGTTGAAGATGTCGTTGATTTTGAGTCTGAAATAGAAAGACGTCGAACTTATGTAGCAGAAATCCAGGAAAAAAACGTGACTGATTGACGAGTGATGATCGAAGTAAAATGTGTCCGTATTTGGACACGATCAATAGGAATGTTCTCGATTTCGAAAAATTGTGTTGCATAAGTCTCACGCATTTGAATGTCTATGCTTGTTTAGTGTGCGGAAAATTTTATCATTGTCGAGGAACAAATACTCATACTCATAGTGTCGATAGTGATCATCACATATTCCTTAATCTTGAAACTCATCGATTTTATTGGTTACCGGATGACTATGAAATTATCGATAGTTCTTTGGAGGACATTATTTACCTTCTCAATCCGACATTTACCAAAACACAAATCGCTCTAATGGGGACTGAAGCTAAATTGGTTAGAGCTTACAATAGCAATACATATTATCCTGGCATTGTCGGTCTCAATAATATAAAGGTAAATGATTGCTGCAATGTTATGCTACAAGTTCTGAGTCATATTTATCCAATCAGGAATTACTTTTTACAAGAGTCAAATTATTCGAGTATCAAATTTTCCCCTAGAAATCAAATGCATATTCTGGTTCAACGATTTGGGGAATTAATTAGAAAATTATGGAATCCAAGGAATTTTAAAACTCATGTGTCTCCGCATGAATTTTTACAAGCTGTTGTGTTGTGCAGTATAAAAAACGATTTCAATTCACTACTCAGAGTAACGCAGTAGACTTTTTATCTTAGCTGATGAATGCGTTGCACACTGCTTTAAAAGGCGAATTATTATGATTATTAGTAATAAATATTGCCTATAGCAATATTTGGAATTCAAAAATGATCAATTAAAATTGATCACAAATATTGCATTACGAAATTGCAATACTTTTTGAATTAAAATTGCAATTGCGAATTAAGCTAATTGCTGATCGCCAAAACAAAATCTAAAATTGAATTGGAATTTGGACTAATTCGCCAGATTTCTGTTTTTTGGTTTTTCTACCAAAAAACTTCTGGCCAGTCCTTTCGAAGTTAAAATAAATTCCGGTCCCAAAATCGTTATCAACTGGTTTGTTTAATCCAGTTGACTATCTCAAGGATCGGAGACAGAAAGAAGAACAAATACAGTTTCCAATCCAGTCAAATAAAACGCTCAATCAATCTCCAATACTTTCGTTTTCCTGGTGGGAACATTAATATCAAGTTTCCAAAAGTGTTTGCCAGAATTTCAATTCGAAGCGAACGGTTTTTTTGTTGTGACTGACCAACTTGACTCATTAATTCATTTTGTGATTCAATCCTTGGTGACCAAATAATCCCTCTTGCTTTCTGTGTTATCACTTCGTTATTATATTCGTTAATTATATTTTTTTGTCGTACGTCTCTTTTATCTTAAAAGTTACGAGATTGCGTAGGCGAGTTAGTGACGATCTTTGACTCACTAGCTCGTTTCCGTAATAATATGCTTAACAAAAATATATAATCAACAATATAAATCATTTAATTAATATTTATTAACTATATTTTTTAACTAATTGAACGAATCAAGCAAAAACAAAATTGAATATATCACTCTACAAATATTGAAATAGAATGTTCGATTAAAGAAATATTTTTAATAAACAAAAGTTACGGATGGATTACACATGACTTTGTTGCTTTTAACACAAGAGATTTGTTATTAATAATGAAAGTTTTCTTTGAGGAATTTGAAGTTATACCATTCAAATATATACGTAGTAATACGGTAATTTGGAGGGAAATTGTATTGTCAATACAATATTGCCAGGAAGCGGAATATTGTATTTGAAAATTGGATAAAATAACTTTTCTTTAGCTTTCGGAAATAAGACAAAAATGTTACAATATTCAAATTCATCAAATAATAATGAATCTTCAGTTAGGTGACGTGAAGATGTTCAGTAACACAATATTATAATTACAGAGGAATGCCGATAAATAACTCAATCAAATAACAAAATTGATTTTTAATTCTGATGGCTAAGTGATCTTATAAATAATCGATATGATTTTTAAATTTCATCATTTAAAGTACATCGTATGATGCATTATGATAATAAAAAATGTATAAATAAATACTTAATAAAATAATAATAAATAAGCTTAATAAAATAATATAAATAAAAAAAATATTTAGCTGTCGGATATGATGATGATAAATATGAGTAACGCCTCGATACAAACTTAAGAAAAATGAAAAATTTTCAATTCCGAAACCATTTTCAATTTGATACCCATAAACATTGAAGATTGATGCGATTAAAATTGGTCAAAAATGAGTGCTTTTTCACCGATTGTTAATTTTGTTTGAACAGTGAGATAGAATTAGTCATACCCTCATCAACCAGGAAGCTCAATGCTTCTCCGTCGCAACTGCGCAGCTGTACCACCTCTATTATCAACAATGATAAATCGCCAACATAAATTATTTAAAACATTAATTTGAACTGACAATGGACTGATTTTATATCTAGAAAATAACCATTTTTGTTAAACTAACTGATCAGAAATCTATCCTAAATATATCATAATGATTACTAAATAAATGACTACATCCAATAAACTTTTTGTACAAATTATTATCAGTAATATTCAATAATATAATTCTATATTCAAATCGGATGACCGGTATTATCACTCATTATATTCTGTTGCTAATCTCTTATATATATATATATATATATATATATATATATTATATTATATTATATTTAAATATTAAAGGTTAGTAATTTATCATTATCCTCACTTTGAAACTGATATTTAATTAGGAAAATACTCTTTATTTCTATGTTTAACTCATTCCTTCATTTATACGGGTTTCGTTAATTCAAAAATAATTAAATATTCGGTTATCTCCTTTTAATTTGTTTAAGCAACAATTTTTTTTCTTTTGTATCGACTTATCATCGACTTCCAAGGTACTGAAAGGACAGTAAACATTTCCAAGCTGAACGCATGCATCGACATATTTACATGGTGGATGGTACTCCAACGTCATTTAGTTCAGTTCCTCAGCATGTAGTTCAGACACATCTTTACTGTGGGCAGAGTATAGTGACTTCCAGATTGCCGCCACCAAACCCTAGTCCACCCGTATGCTTCAAATCTTTAGAGACTGATGTAGGGATCAAAATTATATCAAATAAAAACAAAAAATGTACTACATCAGATAATAGAAATAATTCTTGATCATAAAAAATAATAAATTTTATCTATTATTTAGAAATCGACTAAATTTTATAACAATAAGAAATATAACTTTTAAATTGGTTGAGAACTTGAAGAAAAATATCACTGAATTAGTTTCTGACTTTTTGTAGATAATGGATCTGTGTGGGTATCTCTAGTAACGTGTTTTGATAAGATTTGATTATTATTATTGATCAAAATAAAATGAACCTAAGGATTTCGTTATTCTTTATTTGCTGGATTCTGGTTAATGAATATTGTAAGCCCATTCTTTTTGTTTTTTTGAATTTTCTAAGGTTGTTATTATGTTTAAACAACGGTTTAAATCACTCGTAAAGAACCTCAGTGTTATTATTCTTTTTAAATCCCCAATACAAATTTAAAAATAGCCCCTTCATATTTGTGATTATAATTTTCCTTATATTGTTTCATCAATTGATTTATCCTTAATTTAAATAAACAAAATATTGTTTTTGTATCAATAACTTGTTTGAATATTTAAGTTTATTCAGCAAATCTTTTGATATAGCGCAATTGGTCGAAAAATTAAATAAAAAATTTAATTTTTTTATTTAAAAAAAAATTTTACTAAATGTATAAAAAAATTTCAAATACATTCCAGAATCGTGCATATTGATAAATTGTTGTCTGTTGATTAAAATTTTTCTTTAAAATCAGAACAAAACATTTAAATTGATTCCAAATAGAATTTCATCAACAGCACAATATTCCACATTTGCATGTAGAAGTATGCATAATAATGAGAGAAAATAACAAAATCATTTCAAACATTTCAAAGTAAACTGATCGAGTTGATAAGGATTTACAATTAGTGCTAACGTTATCTGCTCCTTTTATTTCTCAGATAAAAAATAAAAAATGAAATTATTTGATACATCAAGAACACTGTCAACATTATTTTGTGTTCTAAATTGATCTATAATAATCCTTTTTTTTAATATTGGAAAACATAATCCTATAAATTTTAAAATTATTATAACAAAAAGTTATTAGTTATTATTAATCCTTTGCCTTTTGATTTTTTTTGAAAACTAGAATAATAAAAATTGGAAAGGAGAATCTTAGAGTTTAGATTATCAAACCGTTATTTGACATTTCTACCAGTTTTAAATTTCGATAAAAACTGAAATAATCTTTCTCGATTTGGTAATCTTTGGGTTGAATATATTTCAGCATATTTGAATTTGCAAAGGTTTTAAAACAATTAAATATTTTAAAATTCATTTGTCTCTGATGATTAATTATTTTAACTATCGCAGTATTACATACTTCACAATTTCGGCTCCTACAGAGAGACTTAACATCATAGATTTGGAAACTCGTTATAAAAAAATCTTTATTAGTGTCTCGAAGGAATCATTTTTAGACAGCTATCTTTTAGAACACAAATATCAGGTTGGTATTAAATATTCCGGTCATATCAGTTACATAGTCAATTCGAAGTAAAGATATGAAAAGCAAATTGATATTAGTGACGTTAATTTCTACTAGAATTATTGCAGCATTGGATTTTGATTCAATCGTTCTTAGTCCTGCTGGACTCAACTCGTCAACAGTTTGTATAAACTCCATACCTTGAACTTTAAACTTAAATAATATTTTTATTCGTGGATTCTGTTCCGCCTGACCCTCGGGTTGCCCGAGAATCGAACGGAGGTAACGCGGTAGAAAGGATGTAAATCATTTTCATCGAATTTGTGCTGTGTCCATTGAATCGTTTCTCTTCCCTCCAATTTTTTGGTGGGTCGCCATTAATTTTGGTCTCAACTTTTAGATTTTCACCGCCATCTTGAAATCAGTTCATCACTCGGAGATCAACACAATTAAACCATCACATCATTTTCATTTTTTTCGAAAGAGAACGAAATTTACTCGAATCGAAATCGAAAATTTTTACAAACTGATTTTTTTGGAAACAGATAAACAACTGCCAAGGTCATTATATTTTTTACAAAATATTTCAACAAAAAAATATAATCACATTTTTATCGATCGGTGGTCTTGAGATTATCTAGTAAAATTCAATTCTTTCAGCTTTTCGTATCACAAAAAAATTCAATCAAATCCAGGAAAATTTATTATTAACCAGTCTTTAAATTTACATATATTTTTAAAGAAAAATTAAAGACATCAAATTTAACGAAGATCCTTTAATTTCTAAAACAATAAAATTTACAAAGACAAAAGAACTCACGAGTACTCGAAGCAGATCACAAAAAAATTCACTCGGTTTTCCTAAATAATAAAGGTGAAATAAATTTCAAGTTCAAGATCAAATTATCAACAAAAATGCTCTCAGACAATAAACAAATTTTTGCCGCCATCTTGAAATCAGTTTATCATTCGGAGATAAAAAAATTAAGCCATCACAGCATTTTCATTTTTTTCGGAAGAGAACAAAATTTACTCGAATCGAAATCGAAAATTTTTACAAACTTATTTTTTTGATACAGAGAAACAACTGCTAAGGTCATTATAATTTTTTACAAAATATTTCAACTAAAAAATAAATAGTTTTTTTTCACAAAAACCATCTCAAATATTTTTCATTTAATTCTTTTTTTTGTAAATAATGATATTTTTATAAATATAATTGATTTCAACTCAATACTTTTGAATTTATTTTCCTTCTGATATTTAGTATATTCTTTTATTTATTTTTTTACAAAATGAATTATCATTATTTATTCTAACAACAAAGAAATTGAAACGAATAAATCTATCACGGATTGCCATTCATTTGGAGATGAGATAAAGAGAGGAGAAAATGAAATGGAATCCGAGACTTATAATAATAAAAATAACAGAAAACCATATAAATAACTATAACAATTTGAATTCAGAACAGATTCTATCACAGAATAATTTTTTTCGTATGGATCGTACTGTCTTAAGTTTAATAGTAATAGAAACTACATCCATATTTACATCTTCATGAGTAATTAAAGCTAAAATTATTGTAACAACGAATCACAAATCTATTAAAATTTATTTTTCACTAAATACTTTTCAAAAAAGATATTATTTAAACAAATAATTATCTATATTTTTTCATGTTAAATATTTCATTTAAGAAATAAATTTAACATGTAACAATTATTTAATTACAGACTTTATCATTAATGAGTGTAAGTTATTAATAGTAATAATGAAAATTGTTTTCAAATTGAGGTTCAGTATTTCGGGATAAGAGAATTAATTACACTCTTTAAAACATAAAATGTAAATTTTTCAAAGCATCATGTTTTGTTAAGAGGAAACTTGTTATTTGAAGTGTTCATTATATCTTTCTTAATTCAATTTCATGTGAATTGAAACACTTGGAGAAAGAATTTTCAAAAAATCTTCATTTTTCTTCATTAAAGTTTGCTTTTTCGTATTTTTTCTTACTGAATATTTTATTGAGTGACATAATCGCCACAGTTTTAAATTTAGATTGAAATCTGAAATAATAAGACATTTTGTTTTCCTTCGTCAGATCTTTGGAAAATTAATTGTCTGATAAAAATTATAAGTTTCTTTTATCGTTCGAATGTTATGACCTGTGTTTTAGAAAATAAATATCTTGATTAATTAATTTATTCTTTAAAATTATGAATTTTGTAAAATGATTTTTGAAGAGCATTATTTTCATGCAGTTATTTAATAATCACAATTTAAAGTTTATTGTGTGTGTAATAAACTGCAATTAAGTTAAAACATTATTATATATAATTACGTTTTATATAGTTATTTATATCATTTTATTTTGTCATTTTATTATTTAATATTTAAAAATGATATATTGGCAAAATTAAACTGAAAATCTAAATATAGTCCTGTCCGTTCTCCGAATTTAAGCAACCGACGACCGCCTTAGTACTTATAAGGGTGACCGATTGGGATTACACGGGGTCATTGACTATTCAGGTCAATCAAGCATACGTGTAGCAGGTATCATGTAAACCTGTACTACCTGTTCTATGTTCGGATTGTTGGCGACTTAACCGGCTTCTTCATCCAGAGCAATCTGGATGTGGATACCCAACAGGATAAAAAAAAACCTTCAAAAGGGCAGATGAGCTCCTTGCAGCCCACGGCCATCCATACCTGGAGAGGAGATAGGTGCTTCATGTTACTAGTCTATTGATACACTCAAAATTATGTAAAAACCAAGCCATAAAGCTTGTGCATAATTAAGTGCAATCGTGGTCCAACGGCTTGGTAAAAAAATATAGTGATGTTTTTGTGAATTTGTCATTTAAATACAAACGAAATTTAATTTCTCAAAATCTAAATTGACACTCAACAAAAGGTTCAATTAACTGAAGAATTTAATAATTATATCTCTTTTCCGAATCTCTAAATTGTCTATTTCTTACAAAAGATCATTTTTACTGAAAACGATAGTAATTTCTTCCTCAAAAATCACAAAGTGTGCTAACACATCTATTAACAAACAGTAAGCGATTTTAGCAATCACATCTTTCTAGTAACAAATTCTTTTTCTAGTCACCGTGATCCTGTGATATCGATCGTTGTTTCAAAATCAAAAAATAATCTAAGACAAGAAATAGAAAATTAATTGAACATAAAAAAACTAGGGATATACATAAAATAATAAATGCGTTTAAGCAATACTGTTCGATTTAAATACAAGGGGGAACAATACACGCTGCTGACGATCACAAGTTTTAGACGGATACCTCTCCATTAGCGTGACGATATATTTGTCTCCAATAAATTGTTTACATTTGAATCATCACTCGACAAATAATCACTGTTCTCCATATTTTGACAATATCAACAATGAAAATTCGATAATTAACGCCATTTCGGTCATTAGAGACATTTGTAATTCGATTCGAAATTAAAATTAATCGAATTTTCCGTCTTGAAAATCGCTGAAAAATTTAAATTCCTCAAACCATTGGATTGTTCGCTGTTTCGACGAGAATTAAAATAATAATAAAATTGTGAATTGTGCAATTTTTTATGAAGATTCGAGCAAAATCTCTACCGAATGAAATCAGCCGTTCAAATGACTTTCTTTAAATATTGATATTTATGTGAATGAATTTTATGCAATTTTGTTTTTTCTGCAAAAATTATTTGATATGTGATCGTTTAATTGGTGATTGACTGAATTAATTCGAATTGTTGTGTACAGAGATTATCGTTTGCGTTTTTTGTTTAGTAAATAATAAAATTTTATGGGTTGGCGCACAAAGATTTGAGTGATAAAAAATCGTCGAGCGGCCATTTTTTTGTATTTTTTTGTTTTTGAAAGCAATATTAGGGTGAGTCATAAGTTGTGGAGCACTTTTTATTAAAAATTAAAATGTTCATAAAACAACGCACAATAAAGATTATGATTCGAAATAAAGTCCATTAAGTTCAATATATTGTACCCAACGTTCTGCAAGTTGTTCTATTCCGCGTCGATACCATGTTTTGTCTTTAGAAGCAAAAAATTCTCGACACCCATTATCGACGTCGTCGATATCGGAAAAG
>MQRK01024832.1:0-11776 GCA_001938485.1 Girardia tigrina | reverse complement strand
TAATTAATTATAATAAAATAGTAACTTATTTTATTGTTAACAAATCGAAAATGCTATAATAATCCGACGATTTAATTAAAACACAATAGTCAATAAAAATATCAAAATTAAAACAAAAAAATCACAATAAAATTTGATCACCCTCGGGTTAATAATTATAAGATTTAAACGTTAATTTAATATTTAATTTCTAATTTAAAATTAAAATTATCTTTTTTTTCCGAACAATATCAATTTCGGTTGTTTTAAGACGTTAATTAAAAATTATTTTGAAATTAAATTCTTTAAAAAATGAAACCCGAAAAGAATTTTCTACATGTTATGAAAAGATAATTAAAATGATAATATCTGAGATAAAAGAAAAAAATCATTAATTTGCTATTTTTAATATTTTTAAAAATTGTTTTTGTATCTTTTTATTATTATATTGTTTTGTTTTCTTTTTTTTCTACATAAATTTTTTTAATTAATAAAATAAAGGTTCCTCTTCAAAATCAAAAATAACAACAAAAACTCTTCTTTGAAATACAAAAATTAAATTTTCCTAAAATTTTAGATAATTTTGGATCAATTAAAAAAATACTTTTTACATGAGTTACTTTTGACAAATATAACAATTACAATAATTATTCAACATAAGCTTTCGTATATTTTACGTTTAAAATTATCCGCAAGGGCCTTTTTTCACATACTGACTGGAGTGGCAGTCGCCCTCCAGGGAGCAAAAATGCTCTTCTCCCAGTCCAAGGCGAAAATAAGAGCAAAAATACAGTAGATAATTTGTAAATAACATATCTTTAAAACTTCACTATGCTATTTTTGAAATTAAACATATGCATAAATTTGTATTGCATACTTATCGTATGTACACTGTACATAGCCTTTAATGGGAATTAGGCCATGGTAGAAGTTGATTCTTCAAAATATCTAGATAGACATCTAGGTTAATCTTTACACTTATCAACGAAAATCAGTGGCATCTTTCCAGCTGAAGTTATCGAAGCAAAAACCATGACTGATTGTGATGAGAAACTTGTTGAATCTGGCTGTTTGGTTTTGATTTGATGTAAACAGGATCATTTTGTCTATTCTTCTACTGTAAAGATCTTCTCGTCTGAAAAATGATTTGCAAATGTTGAGGAGCACGGAAACATCGAAGCAAACCCTTTGATTGATCTTTTCGTTTCTGTTTGGTCGCATATGATAAAAGTTGAACTTCATTTTGTTTCGACACAAATAAGAGCGAGACATACCGCTTCCGATTGACACATTGCGACTTTTTTTCCGGATTCGGTCCCTCCCTTTTTCAATTGCCTTCTTTGTTCTGAAGGAACGATTCCTGCCACTTCTTTTTCTATCTTCACTTGTTCCAAGTTTATTATGTCTTTGAATTGTTCGATAAATGACTGTTTTATTGACTCCTAATGGATTAAACTCGGTCGCCGCAACACCCTTCTGGTAGAGAGCAATGATTAATTCGTGATGAAAAGATTTCTTTACCATTCTAAAAATAAAGATATAAATTATGTTTTTTCATTATAAAATAAGCTAAAAAGCAAAAAAACAAAGAAAAATCATACATATGGGTCCAAATTCATAGTAAAAGTTGTCATAATTACCTTCGACCTGAGTTGCTATAATTCTGGACCACAATGTAGTTTGTTTGTACTTTCTCTTTTTTCGTTGATGGACATATCTCAAGTAGGCATCTACACGAGAAAAACGTAATATTGAGTGTTTTAACATCAATGAAACACCTAAATAAAAGAACGTTCTCAATAAAGATATTCATATTAATACACGATTAAATATTTGAAAAGGGTAGTCAGCATTCATTATACAAAACAAATGAGATAAGTCGATAAGAATATGAAGTTCAACCTTTTTCTGAAATAACTATAATTAACACTTTATGATCTGTTACATGAGTACGATGGTGCCAGCTACATTGAAGTTGAAAACTCTCCTTCAGCGCTGTAGCGGTGTACTTTTGAAAGTAATATCATCTTCAATAACATATACTCCAAACAACATACTTTCACAGAGCTTTATTTCATAATATAACCTAAATGTTTAAGCACATCGCAATGAATGGCAAAGGAAGGCTTTCTGTTTGATCTTCGCATTGATGTGTTAAAGTTTTAATGAGTGCCAGAAACACGAGAAAGAACTCAAAACCCAGATTTTTACTCAAAAAGAGACTTTGTTGCTAATTTTCTTTTAAAAAAGTTACATAAATTGAAGTTTTATTTCATATAACTCATGTTGAACTGTCGGTTAATTGTTATGGGTCGGAACATTTGTGTATTTCTTCTTTAAAATTTGAGAAAGTTTGAAAAACAAACTGTTTTGAAGAGGAACATTCATTATAAGGAAGTAAGGAAAAAATAACTATTTTCCTTTTCTAAAGAGTTACTGTATTTTGGCACATGACCTCTTGAGATTACTTGTGCCCCTCAGTGAATAATTCTTCAAAAAGGCCCTGGTACCAGGAGTCTTATCTTTTCCATTGTATCATCACTTTTATATAAATATAACTAACAAAAGTTATTTATCATAAGTTATACTGAAAAAGATTTTTGCAAAAAAACATTTGAAAGAAGAATCCAAAATTTACTGAGTGTCGATTAAAAATGATGTTTGGATTTCTGAACTAGCAGATATTATACGATAAAGAATGTGTTACATTTTCCGTAGCTCTTAAATGATTCATATAAAATTACATTATAAGATCCAAATTCATGGAAATGTATCAATAAAAAAATTATAAAATAACTGTGTAATTAAGATCTAATACAGTTTTATCAACCTCGAGTATCACCATAAGAGAGTGAATGGAACGAAAGATTATCCACATTTGGAGAACATATTACAATGTCTTTTCCTACAATAAAAAATGTTCAGCAATTACAAAAAGGAAAATCTTGTCTGTCTGTTAAATGTTAGTAATACTTGTCAGTTTGATAAAAAGCAAAAGTACCACAGAGGCAAAGTCATTTGACATTCATGTAGGTATTATAAATTAAAATCACGAGTTTAGTATCAGATGAAAGATATGTGAAAGTAGATTTTGATAGATCTTTGTCAAATTTGTTGACAATGATATGTAAGATGCTTCGTCGTTGCTTTATAATTCATAGAGACAATTGGCGATGTGAGGAATATTTGGTGTGTTGATGTTTTTGTGTAGTGTTTGCATGTTTAAATGTTGTGTGTTGATTTGAGATTGTGTCTCTCCTAATCAGATGGATGATCAATATTTTAATTCTTATAATCTGAAACTAATTTATTCAAATTTAGATTTAATATCCAAATTTTTAATTTATTATTATTGTAAATTTTAAATAATTTTCTTCAAGTTAGTTCAGAATGGGATGCGAAGTATTAAATATTGAGTGATGGATTTAAGTGAGAGCAATACTATTGATTGTCATAAAGATGATCCAAATTGTGAATGTAATAAATGTTCTGTCGAATGTGTGAGCTCTCTTAACAGGCGAAAAACTCGTTCAATCTCTGACTTTCGATACGACTAAAAAACCGTTAACAATAAGCATAATTTTGTTAATCCAAAGAATGGAGTCCACACTCGATCCTTCCATGCTTTTATAAAGGATTTTTAATGCCAATATATTTATTTTTTTAGTTTTTATTTTAATTGTTCATTTCTAAACAATGAAAATAAATAACTCTACAAATATTTTTAAAAATTTTGTTTATGAGTCTAATTTGTGGAGACTTCAGTTATAATTATAATATTTAGTGACTTAAATTTTATTTGTTCTTCAATTTTCATACAACTATTTTTTCTTGTTATTGTACTCTAAACAATCATATATAATTATAATAAAATTTATATATAATATTTTAAAGTCTCAAAAGGGTCAGTTAAAATTAAACATCTAGTAGGGAAATGATAAAAGATACAAACTAGTTTACTAGTAAATTGTCTTTTTATAAAAGACCTTTAATATTTTGATATAGTTTAAATATTATTTTGAGATGGAAAAAGATTCCAGAAAGGCCTCATCATTCTAAGGTTATGAAAAAAGATGTTTCTTATTAGAAGGGAAACTTGGAGCGAATATTCAGAGAGGTATTTGCGTCTTTATTAAATTTTGAATTTGAAGTACCTATTGATAACCTTCTGTCAGCAAAACAAGTACAGGGTCAGCTCGTTGTACGTGGTATCAAAATATTTCAGTACGTACAAGAGGACAAACAAAATATTAAACTGTTTAATTTATCATTTATTGAACTCACTTTACTTATTCTATGAACAATAAAACATTTGTAATCAGCTATGTACATTATTAAATTTTGCATTCTAGAATAAAATATGTATTTCTTACCTTTTTAATTTTCTTAATTTTGTATTTTGATCATTTTCTAATATAATTGTGGTAATTTTTCAATACAAGGTTTAAAAGTTGTCCCATATTCGGATGAGGTGATAAAACAAACACAGAAAGTATCAAAACTATGACTGAATTTGCTAATAACCTTATACATAATGAGAAAACTTAAAAACACATGAAAATATCAGGTGGTTAAAATAATGTGTCCCCTACTGTACCGTCACAGATGGAGCATGTTAAGTCATTCGAGCTCTTCCTTTACCTTTTCTATTAAATCAATGTATTAATGTATTTTTCTCCACATATAGACGGATGGTTTTATTAAATAGAAGTAAAATACAAGACAATTGAATGCAAATCAATAAAAATAGTTGATTCTCTTTAAATGACTTTCAAGATTGTATTCAATAACAAGAATTAATAGCGGTCTCTAAGTCATTTATATGTTCTTTTGCGTCGAAGTAGCTCAAGCATTGGCAACAGATATCCCCAGAAAAATACGTACATCCTAATTTAACAGAGATTTGATTTCTTCCATATTTGTTCGACATGATACTGTTTCTTTTGTTAAAAGCAACTATTAGGATACTGTTCGGAGGGTCTGGACAAACGTCACTGGCCTGGCAATGTGAAATCGTCATCAAAACCAATGAGAATATTCTAAAAGAAAAAATGAATTTCGTTTATTTGTTATTGTAAAAGACACTAACATGAATTTAATAAACTTCATTGAACAGTGCTTAGAAAAAACCTAAGACTATTTTTATAGAAGGAAAGAAGAGTGACAACCAATTGGCATATGGTACCACAGACGAAGAGGTTCTCAGGCGAATGATCGCTAGTGAATTGGTCTAGAATAAGTATCTCTTTTGCCAAGGCGCATTTATTCCTTTTAATAAAACACTTTATTCAGTTTATTTAAACAAAAATATATTTATTATCGACATATTACTCGTCTGAAAGGAACATTCTTTTTCCATGATTAACATCAAAATTTCGTTTAATAAATGACAAATTATTATTACAAATTATCAAAAATATAAACACGATTTTGAGTTATAAGATGTTGAAAGAAGAACATATTTAATCAAGGCCCTAAATACAGATTACGACAAAGTGAGAGTCACAAAAATGAAACCTTTATGTAAACATTTATTATCTTTCAAGTCGCAAATAACGACATTTTACTTTGTGATAATCAGTTGGAAAAGATGCCGACGAAGCTACTATGAATGGACTTTAATCTTTTCCAAAGTTGTATTAACAAGCGGTAAAAAGATTGATAAACCAGATTTAAAATGATAATTTTGATATAAATGCTGACATCAAAAGTCCAGTGTACATCTAGTCATGTACAATTGTACATTAATTCTGCGTAAGCGTAACTTAAACAAAGTTTCAAATACATTTTGTACGTTTATATATCGCGAACGAAAGTGATAACACGTTAGAAGGTTTCCATACTCTCAAATGCCATATAGGAAATGCGAAGAATTAAAACCCTTGATTGTTATTCTTTTAGGAAGTCGCGTCATAAGAGGGAAATAAATGGAACACCAAGTTGTAGAGAATTTAGAAATCTTGAATCCTTTACGCTACTTTCTATGGAGGGAAATCTGGTCGAATGAATACAATCTAATGTAAATCAAGTTAATAATTTTAAATATTCATCCAAGAACACTTATCGCAACACAAATTCGAAATTCTCATCAAAAATAAAATAATAAAACAAAAACTAATTCATCATTCCCACTTGAACTCTAATTCATATAATCATTAAACCAGTGAGGTTTCCTTCGATATCCACCAAATTGTTGATTACTTCATGTCTCTGTCGTATGTCCTGAGCATGCTTTGGTATTCCAGCCACATTAACATACTTGTCACTCAGCACCTTTGCATCCAAGGTGAGGTACACCTTTTATGTTAAATAGATTTCACAAACACCTGTTTAGCAACTTTCAAATCACTTTCAATACACTTTCAATACATTTTCGACAATTTCTGAAATTTCATATGCAATCACCAGTAATATAGATTCAATAGGGTAATTTATCGGTATCATTTCTACATGGTGAGACATTGTACCAAAATATTATCTTCTATATATGAATAGCATCTCTTTTGCAATTCGTTTAATATTATGATGGAATATAATCATTCATTACGTACATATTTTAATTTAAATTATGATGATCTAAAAATCAATTATATTCTCCACCTCAAATTCTGGAGGATGTCCCCTTTCCGAAACAGCCATTTGACTTTCTATAACCAAATCTTGTACAGATTCATTATTCATGCATTTTCATACAGTGGATCAACTTGGTCCAAGATATCTCGTTGATAAATACATTTATATTCCTTATTACCTTCTACACTTTAAAAGATCATGATTTACTTTCTTTAATGCTGGAACTATATTGTTACATTAATTAAAGTTTCTAATATATTTTTCATCGTTTACTTCTTAAATCATTCCAGATTTATCGAGAAAATAAAAAGTCTTTTCTAATCCAACATGATACATTCTGATGCTGTCCGATTTTGGTTACTGATGGTTTATTTTATTGCTAGTTATTGTCATTTCCAAACAAGGTTTTATCATATCAACTACCGTCACTTTACTCCTAACTTTCTATCTTACAGATTTTGTTATAAACTTATCCCCATACATTTATATCCAAAACGGAATTATAATTTTGTATCTACAATAAAATTCAAGTGAACATTGCATTAATTCTGCTCGGTCTTATTTTTTCTTTCGAATCCCAATACTGTATATTCAAGTACTACTAAAAAATCTGACACTATCAAACACTCTTTTACAGCCCGACTAAAAATCATATGTAATTCATTTATCAGCGTCTCTAATTC
This sequence comes from Girardia tigrina, assembly GCA_001938485.1. Lineage (NCBI taxonomy): Eukaryota > Metazoa > Platyhelminthes > Tricladida > Dugesiidae > Girardia > Girardia tigrina. The sequence goes on along the minus strand of MQRK01024832.1, from coordinate 4,541 downwards.
TACAATAGGAGTATTTTTATCCTCTTTTCTAACTTAACTTCCAGATTTTAAAATCTTTCGATTACAAGCAACAACACATACCGTTGCTATCTTACTTTGATCACCACATAAATCCATTTGATCTGTAGTGACATTTTCCAAAACCTTGCACAGGATTAATTTTCTTTAATCTTTCTAACAAATCTTCTATACCTAACAATTCTTCTGTTACCTACGGTATTTATTAGTTCCTATCAATTCCAATATTCGTTAGTTTCAGGCACCCAATTGACATCCTAAACCGTCCCGATAATAGATAGTACCACACTTATTTACCATATTTTGACTAAACATGTTTCTTGATAATTTTCTTACTTTTCTCTATATATTAAAGTTCTTTTCTCCATCAGTATTTATATTTCTGAAATCTCTAAATATTTTTTAAATCAAAATTATATTTTCATCTATAATGATGTCGTCCGCATTATGAGAAATTCTATTCTTAAATATACCCCTTACATTCTAAAATAAAACCTAGTCTTCTGTTCATGATCTTCATTGTTGAAGACAACCCGAAACATAATCGAGTTAATTAATACGGATGATCATTGATACACATTAGTCTGTGTATTTAGATTTTTAAATTAATGATTTTACGATTTTCATATATTTTTCTGTCCTTATGAATAGTCTCACTAAAGATAGTGAGCTTATCGAGTGGCAACGACGGGTGTCCATTGCATTTGGCTTCTAGCTTAACATGCATGCGCTAAATTGTTCCTTCTTTTACTTTATTATCATATGTTTCGATCGATAATTTATTGATCTACTTATTAAGTAAATTAAAAATTCTCTTACGCCTTCTTTACAAACCATATATGAAGCTATAATCATCATTTGAATTAGTGCATTATCAATCCCTTTTTACCTTATTATTCGGCGACAATCATCAAACTTTACAGTTAAGGCAATATAACTATTTTTACATAAAAGTCTTTGTTTATTACTCGTCAAATTTGTAGCATGAGAGTTAAACTTCTCCTCTTGTCTGTATGGTACAGTTGAACCTGTCTAATGCGTCCCTCTTTAATCCGACAGGTCCAAAAATCCCAATTTTCCAATCACAGTATTTGTTCTGACTCTCTATTCCGGAATATTTTAAAATCACCAACCATGCTGGAATAGCCAGGTTCTACTGCATATATGAAACATCACCATTTATTATCGATAAACTTCAATTTGGATGAATTTTTTAATGCAAACAAAATTCATCCATTAAAACAATACTTCAAATTTAATTCAATGTTATTTGTTTTTAAAATAAATCACAATTAAAAAATTAATATTTCAAAATCATAGATTAAAACATTTTTGATTTAGTGAAAAATTGATTATTATTGTAATATTGAAAGATTTTTTTAAAATTCAAAGGACATTAGGGTTGTTTTTCTGAATAAATATAATGCACGGTAAAAGCGAATTATTTTCGAAATTTGTAAAAAAAATGTTACGTGACTGAATATTATTTGAAAGAAAATTTTTATTATTGTTAAGATGAATTCAAAAATTTAATATAAACTTTGTGGCTAGAATTTTAAATCCAATCGTAGATTGTAAAGAAATGGCGTTTGGAAATCCATGGGTCGTGGTAAAATGGTGACGAAAATTTTATAAACCTCATTTGTCAAATCCGTTGCGTTAGATAAGTGTTGGTGAAGTACACATAAGTCAAGTTGTGATTCGAGTCCGTTTCTTCTGTCATTTACGAAATCAGGAAACTGTAAGCGACTTCCAGAATCTTATTTACCTATAATTCCAACAAAACTCAGCTAACGTCTTGCGGTTGAAGGATTTAGTCTTCATAACGTTTAGTTATCTTCAATAACAGCAATCCGTCGATTTAAACGATTTTTTTGTCTTCCCACTAATTTTCTTTTAATAAATTTCCAAAATTCAAAGAATCTTTAATTTTAGAAGATATCGATTTCGATTCAGCAACACATAACTGTCAAAATATTTAAACAATTTTTTATAATCTTGCTACGTACTTAAATTTTATTAATCGTTTAAAATCACAATTTTATGGACTAATTCAGGAAAAATTTAAATTGTGACAAAATCAGTCACGTAACATAATTTTATAATTTTGTATATTTAAACCTTTTTCAATGATAATTTTTACATTTAATTTACATCATTAATTTTCTTTTTACTTTAAATTATTTAATTATTAACTTTTTTTAATAGTTTTATATTTTAATTTACTACATATTGAATTTAATTGTTTACAAACTTGTAAGAAATTCAGAAAATCTTAGTTAAACATACGAACACACCAAAATAATGTTTATCAACTTCAGTGATTTTTGAATTTCTTTAAAAATAACTCGTTTGTAAACCATTACAAATGCTTCGTGGACTGATTTAACTAAAATAATATGACTTATTGTAGTTAGTTGATTTGAAGTTACTTATCTTACTGCTTGAATGCAATAGTTACACAATTCGACAACACCAGGCAAAAAATACAAATTTAATGATGTAATATTTCGATGTAATTGTCCAGGCTGTTTTAAGCAATTTAACACGCGAGTCACTAGATGCTTGCAGTTCATATCTTTCATTAATTTTCAGTCGTTGTTTCCTGCGGTTGATTTTTCACTCAATATTTTTTTAACAGATTCTCCTTCATCAGTTGCACGTTTCAAATTTACAGAATCAATTTTTGCTTTTAATATAGGATGTAAGGAATGTTTGGTATGATGTGTCGAATGTAGTTAATTATTAGGGTGAACTAAAAGTCTTCGTATTTTTTTACGTCTTTTTGTTCAATTGTTTCTTATTACCGAATAAAGATAATTTATATACATGTGTTATATGTTTTTAAAGCTCTTGAACTACTCTATCACAATATATATTAACACTTCTAATTCGTTAATACAATTTTTATGGATTTTTAGAAAAATCATGGAAAATTTTGAAATTCGTGTTTTTTAAGCCACTACTGGAAACCGGGCTTAAACGCAACTGCAGCAACAACAAAGATATACGAAGTTGAAGGCGATAATGTGGTCTCAAATCGTACTGCACAAAATTGGTTCAAAATGTTCAACGAAGGCGACATTGACCTCAGATACAATGCACGTTCAGGCTGACCTATCACCGTAGATTCCGCAGCAATTCGTGAAGCCGTCGAGACAAATCTGTCAATAAGTACTCGCAGATTGTCGGCCGAACTCGATATTTCTCAAACATTTATTTTACGACACCTTCACGCTCTTGGCAAGGTCAATAGACGATGTCGAGATGTGCATCATGAAATGAAACAAATTCAAGCCGAAAAACGTTTCGAAAATTGTCAAAAATTGCTTGAAAATCCGCGCGATGACCGTTTCATCCGTCGAATTGTAATTTGCGATGAAAAGTGGGTTTACTTCAGTAATCCAGACCAACAAAATCAATGGTTGAACTCCGGACAAATGGCAAAACCGGTAGCGAAATGAGATCGTTTCTCAAGGAAGGCCCTTTTGTGTGTTTGGTGGAATTTCGAAGGCGGGATTAACTTTAAGCTGGTTGCAAATGGTCATACCATAGATGCTGACCTTTACTGCGCCCAACTTGATTGAATGTGTGTGGCACTTGGCGAGAAATACCCCGCTTTGATCAATCGAAAGCGAGTTCTTCTACAACAGGACAATGCAAAATCGCACACCGCCAAACAAACAATCGAAAAAGTCATAAATCTCGACGCCTTTGAACTTCTTCCACACCCAGCGTATAGTCCGGATCTTGCGCCATCCGACTATCTCCATTTCGCTCTATGGCACGCTTTCTTCGTGGTCGTAGCTTCAATAATCTGGCAAAGATCGAAAACGGGTGTCACTAGTTCTTCGCTTCTAAGAACAAGGATTGGTACACCAGCGGAATCGCACAACTTGCCCATAGATGGGTTCAAGCCATAGATTCAAAAGGCCTTTACTTTGAAAGTTAAATGTTTTTTATTTGTTGTAAAATTATGTTTAAATTTTTAATAAAAAATACGAAAAGACTTTTGGTTCACCCTAATATGTTGTCTCTCTTATAATTAATTGCTGAATTTATAATAAAACTTTTAAATTGTTTGACGCAGTAATTAATATTAAATTGATGGTTGTTTAAATAAACGAATTTGATAGTTATTTTAAAAGCATACATTTTGGAAAAGATTCGGAATATTCAAAAAAATTTTAATGTAAAAGAAGATCACAGACTTTTATCTAATAAATAAATGTTATCACGTGAAATGCAGATTTTTTCTTACATAAGAAAAAAAATTTGTTACAATCATTTGAGATATTCGATTAGCCCATTTGATTTTCGAATATAAGATGTTTTTAAAAATTAATAAATATAATCAAAAAATAACATTTTAAAGACCAAAATGTTAATTTCTTTACCCATGTTTATTATGAAACATAGTTTACATAAAATTTTGAATAAATATAATAAATATTAATACATTTTTAAAATTATACAGTTAGTCGTCGACTTACGACCATTCGACTTTACGACCACAATCGCTA
>MQRK01024815.1:0-13135 GCA_001938485.1 Girardia tigrina | reverse complement strand
ATATATATATATATATATATATATAGTAGCGTGCAAAAGTCTGTGGACAGTAAAAAAATCAAACTTTTCCCAATTAAGCTTAGGCACGGAACGGTTTTACACCTGAAAGGGCTGAAAAGAAGAAAAACAGTCCTGAAAAATCATTGCTAATAGACCCCTCAAAGTACAGGAGAAAGTTTACTTTTGAAACCGAGAAATTGCTTAAATTTTGTTTAAACGAAGCAATTATCAATATGCTTCGAAAAAGTTCTTCTTGTGAGGATTGGCATACACAAAGTAACTTGATAATACAAGAAGATCCAATTTGTCCGTCTTTTCCTTGTGACAATGTAGCAACAAGAGATTGTTAAAATACTTTTGTGTCATTGAGCTGCATAAGTACGCCTTGAGTCTTCTAGGGACAGATAAAGGGCGATCGGGTGTTGAAGTTGTCACTGGTATTGTTATCCACAGAGAGATAATGTTACAAATTTTTCCCACAGCCGATGCAACCAACATCTCAGCAATCGTCTTCAAATATCTCACTTCTTTCACGTGAGCAAAAATAGGCCTTTTCTTCATTTCTCACACAAAATGCGGTAACAAGTCCAACTGCCTTTTGAAAGCCGGAGAGTTGATATAAGAGGAGAGAAGGACAAACTCGGCTACTGGAATATCATCTGGTCCAATCCAGTTTGCGGCCGTCACAAGCATCTTTATAATTTGAAAGGCATTTGTAAAGAGACTTAGAAGAAACGACTGGTAATGTATTTGCAGACTTTGTTCACATCTTCCAAAAAATGATTCTGTGATAGTCTTCTGCTGACAAGTGAAAATGAGATTTCAATACTTCTGCAAATTGTTTCGGATGACACTTTATGCATGGTGCGCAGGGTGATTCTGTCAGGTTTTCTGTTGCTTGTCTCACTTTTTCATAGAAATGGCGAAATTCTTCCTCTGAACGACGTCTTTGAAGATAGTTTCTAAGGAATTTACAATGCTCAATTCATTCTTGAACAGTGATGTCTTTGCTTTGGAGTTGTGATGAAACCTGTTACTTTGGTAACCTGTGTTAAGCCAGTCGGACATATCTCCACGTGGTGTCCCTGGGAAACTAGAGTTCGCTTTAGACTAATGTGTCCGAAGCTTGCCTTGTTGGGGTGATGACCAACATAGTACGGAGGGCGAGGACCTGCAATCCACCTCTTTGAAAGGCAATGCTATCTGAGCGGGATCGTGGAAACGTCGAAAGGCGGGGCCCATGATCAGTTGAGGGGTGACACCCAATGATACAACCGACTCAGCTCCTTATAGATTCTGAGTCATTATCACGGGTAAGAGCCGCATGAATTCTATCCAGGTTCATGTGCTGCCACCGTGGGGAGGAGGCCTACATTGGGGGGGACAAATCGTCATCTCGAAACCAGGATTTGGTAGCGTTAACAAGCAAATCGATCGAGTAATTTTCTTGATCATTGATTACACTGTATAAAATAGAATCTCTTCAGTTTTAAAAAATGAGTTAATTAATTTACATTACGAGCGGCACTTATGTGAATCATTATTGATAAGACAATGCAATCCATAAAAATGTACTAAGTAAAACCCATTCATATATATATATATATATATATATATATATATATATACATATATGTATGTATGTATAAATCTTTAGTTACTTGCGGTGGTCTGTTCCAATACATATTATTATTATTATTATTGTTGTTGTTCATTGGCATAGAATTTGGTGGATATGCACATTGATTATAAGATTGAGACTGCTCTCCTTCAGGTTTAAAACCGACATTTAAAATTGGTACGTTACTATTATCCATTATCATAGGATTTTTATTGTCAGGTGGTGGATAATTCATTGCAAAATATCTATAAAATGTTAAAATATATTTCAAATTAAAATAATTTTCAGTAATAAAGATTTTTGAACATTATAAAAAAAGACGGTTACTTCTTTGAAAAGATTTAAGTTTGCCAGTTTTCATTAATATTAAATAAATTAAAAAATAAAGATTTAAATTAAATCGTTCGTTTTTGTACTTCTGTAATATAAATAAAAAGCTGATTAAACTTGAACCTTTTTAACGGCGGATTTCGTTTCATTTGTTTGAACAACCTTTCATATTTTAGAACGAAATAAAATCTTAGGAATTTTAATAAGTGTAATTGTTATTTAAATATGATTTCATTCATATTTAATTATTATACGAATGCACTTTGCTAATGGAATAGTGAATAAAAAGCTTTACTACTTGACGAAATCGTTAAAGAATGTAATATGAGTATTTCAAGACAATAAGTTTTGGTGTCCTATAAAGAACTCTTAGGAAATTTAGGACTCACGATAAATTCGTTCTCCACTATTTGACGCCGGACATTTTAGCTTTTTCATAATTAAGAAATATAATATTGCGCAAAATTTATTCATGCAAAATATATGTCAAATTCTTTGCTACTGATAAGTGGGATCAGTTAATTATTTTTTGAAAAAATACTTTAAAAATATTATATAATTATACCATAAATCAAGATTAAAAGAACATCAAAGTAAGACGGATAAATTTTTTTAAAATTTATTGATCTAAATTTGATTCTAGATTGCTTTTCACTAAGAAAGTTCAAATTAATTGATATACCTATGAAAACCTCAATATTATTACATCCGACATGGTCACTAACTATGAAGTCTATTTTTTGAATTTTTTATATTTCTTAATTAATGTAGTGAAATGTACCCCGAAAATTTAGTTTCCAGTGATCCAATTGATGTTGACTTTTATGTTTTTTAAGAAGGTTTATGTATGTATATATATAATTAATAACCCTTCTGGATCAATGTATATTTTATCATTTTCTTATTCGGAAGTCTTTATAACTTCAAATTCATCTTTATATACTTTTATTTTTAAAAAATAATATATTAAAATTGATTTTAAATGGATTTTCAAAAATTTAAACTGTTTTAATGATATATTATTGTAAATACAAAAAACAATTTTTATCTGGGTGGGAAAATCATCATTTTAGGTTCAACATATTCAAATCAACATACTGCATTCACATACAATTTAAAATCTCCACTGTCAAATAAATAACTTATGTCAAAATCCAAAAAGAAGTCTCTCTTCATCTACATTTTTGACTATTAAGACATCAGAAACGATAACAACGATGCGATTTCCAATGTATCCCAGCATTCTAGTTCATCTTATAAGTCGCTATTTTCTTCAATATAAGTGTCTGTGTCTGATATTGATGACTCCTCACATTCAAGTTCTCTTTCTTTAATCATTTTGAACAGGGAGAACTAATTCAAAACTAAAAATGAAAAAAACATTATCTTTCTTCAACAAATTAATCACTTTAAAATGAACGATTTTGAAAATATAACTACAAATGTGCGCAAATCATAACGAAATATATGTATTTTAATTACTCAGAAGTATATGGCTCTCAAAATTTCTGAAAGTTAATAAGAAAATTATTCTAACTGGTTCAAATTTGATCCATGTTAGTAAAATAAAGGTTAAAATTATCGATAACATTTTTAATAAACAGTATTTTAAAAAATGGTAAGGCAGAATTTTGAACTATTATGAAGTACGAGTTTCTACGTCTAACTTCAGCCTAAGAAATAATGCAAAACATCAACAATATATTTAAATACAATGCTCAAATTAGTTCAGAAAATTTGCGAAATGTTATTTGAACCTCAATAATGAGTCTCGGGATCGCCCCGAAACACAGGTAGACAATGACGAACTGAAGGTAATCGTTGAATCAAATCCATCACAAAGTGCACATGATTTATTGCTAACGTTTGTTGTTAAGAAGAAAACAATATTGAATCACTTAGCTCAAATTGGTAAAATGAAAAAGTTAGGTAAGTTGATTCCATACGAGTTGAATGAATAGTAGAAACAAAAGCCTTTGAATTCTTGCTTGATGATGCTTTTTCGTTACAAATGTGATAAATTTTTACTGATCAATTCGTAACGTGATGAAAATTGGATTAAATATGATAGTTGCAAACAAATAACAAGCTGGTGGATATGAATGAAGCACAAAAACACAGCCCAAAGCACAACATTCATCAAAAGAAGCTGATCGTGAGTGTTTAATTGTCTGCCGCAGGTGTCATTAATTATGTAATTTATAATGTGTAATTAATTTATTCCTTATGAAACTATGAAAGTTACTATCGTTTCTTCCTCAATTTGAACAACTTTTTGATAGGAAAAAATTCAATTCTGAAAATGCCGTAAAATGGCCTTTCAGAGATTTATAGATTCTCGCTCACCAATTGCTTATTCAAGAAGCCTCAATAAACTACCGCTTGAATAGAAAAAAGTGGGTCGATAATATGGCTGCATACTTTGATGAATGACATAAATATTTGTATTGTATAAATATTTGTATCAATAAACTTTGACTTTAGTTCTTCAAATTTCATACTTAACGACCCTATAAATTCTTATATGTGATAATTAAATCCGAGCCTTTGTTCTGTTATTTTTCCTTCGTAACATTTAATACAATCTTTCATAATAATCGAATGCCAATTTAGATGCAATGTTTATTTTAATTTTAAAATATGTCGTTCGATCATTCATTTTAAATAAGGTGTAATTTCCTAAAAAAGAACTTTTCATTGCTAATTTGAAGAGAGATAATTGCATGTAATTTGTTCATCCCGTCAATAATAAATATCAATAATAACACATACGACAAATTCAAATATAAATTGTAACGAAACAAACATTCCAAGATTAATGATAATGAAAAATATGTTACATTGACAAAGAAATGGTGAAATAAAATCGTTAATCATCGAATAATGTTGAACTTACTTCAAATTTAATTTGAACCAATTACTTATTTTAACACTCAATTTATGTTATGATTGAGTTTATTAAATTGATGAATTTAAACAACACAAATATTATAAGGTATTTTCTATCAATAATTATTTAGAGTTCAGAAATGAAGATTTCTTTTATATTTGAGTTTGTGGTGAAAAAATTTGAAAATAAATAATTATCACCATTAAAAAAAACAAATCATAATTTTCAAAATTATCAGTATAATTTTTGAATTTAATAAATTATCAGGAAAAAATTTTAATTTTGTAAAAGTACTTTTTAAAAAATAATTAATAAGCAGATTAATACTATCGAAAGATTTAAATTTAAGTCAATAAAATTTGACTTGATTTATTTTTGAGTTCATTAGAATTATAATAATATCGTTTTGTATTCGTAATCTTATGTCAATGGTTATTCAATGCTCATCAATGTACTGCAGAATAAATGAAGACTGGATCGATTCCCATTGCTTTCTTAGACTCAAAAGATTCATCAAAAATGGTTTTTAAAAATTGACTGGACGTATTTAGAAATTTTATTAAATGGTCTGTTAAGATATGCTTGTTTCATAATCATTTTTCCATTCTTTTTATTAGTTTGCTTCCGTTATATATAATTATTTATATTGGAAAATATAATTAATAGAATTTTTTGCTTAAATATAAAACAGAATTTTTATTGACGTAAATATAAAAAAGAATTAATGATTTTTAATTCTCAGAAGCTGCTCTGAATCTAGCTCTTCTTGGCCTTCCTCTAGCTCTTGTAGCTAATGAAGATAAAACACTGTCTTTGGTTAAACAATGCGATGATAGTGGAACTATTGGCTCTGCATAAATCTTGAATAGTTATTTCCTATAAAGAATTCTTCAGTGAAAATCATCGGATCTTGTCTCAAAAATAGAATCACAGCACATAAATGGCTGCATGGAATGCCAAACTCAAACATTATTTTACAAGAATATGTCTTCAAATTAAAATCTGTAATATACAGATGATTAACTAAAAATATATCATAGCTTGACTGTTCAACAGAATAGAGTCGTCATATTGCAATATTGGATACTAATATTTTTGTTTGATTTTCAAAAATATAAACATTAAGAAATACATTTCTTTTGGTACTGAAAACTTCCATGTTGTAAATATTGATAGAAACAATTAAATTGAAAATATCTTTTATGACAAACTTTTAATAAAATAAATAGATTCTTCAGGATTTGATGTGTTAGAAAGGAGAAACTTCCAGCTTTCTGCATTCTCTGATTTCAGAACTTCAAATGTGAGTAGTTTCAGCTGTTTTCTTCAATCCCGTGATACGGCTACCGCCAGAATACCCTTGTTGGGGCCTGAGAGAAAGGTTCCATCAACATTAATAATCTTCCTACTTTTGCAAAAGATTCTTAGTTGATTTCCTACTCATGTAGAATCTCTTAAAGCGCCCATTTCCAACTTCTAGATCACTTTGAATCGAATCTCGATCAAAACTTGATATCAAAGAGTTTAAATAGCTGTATGAATCTGTCAATACCATCCTGTTTCCGATTTAAGCAGTTTTAATTGCCTTATATGCAGTAACATAACTAATGTGCTCCACAAGGTCAGTTAACTTCCTAGTAGTCAGATCAAGCCTAGAAAGTTCTGGTTTTATCATACCATTTAGAGGCTTGCAAACTGCAGCTCCTCTTTCGCATGAGTGAACCATATTAATTTTTGTTAAAATGCGTGCATTTATACTATTCTTGATAAGAGCATTGATATTAAATCTGCAATTTTCGTCACTACATCCAAGCTTAACACATTTTTAATTTCGCTGCAGCACTTTATAACCATTTTTTAAGAGCAGCAGATACAGAGAAGATATCCATTAATTCCTGTATTGATGGGTACTGACTATTTTCAGGATACTCGGATGCTAACTTCATTGCTTTACTGTTGGTCACGGCTAAAGTTATCATTAATCATTATCATTTTATCAAATAAAGGATTCATTACAAAAAACTCACCGGCATAGTTATAATCAAAAACTCTTATTCTTGGTATAATAATATCTTTAAACAAAATTATTTCTTATATCTATTTTTATATTTACATCACGGATTAGCGCTGACGGATTCGGATTTAGTTTGTGAAATGTGAAACACAAAAAAAATCAATAGCATTTCAGTATACGGGGATGCGACTAGACGTACCGCATCCTATTGGCTTGTGCTGCATATAAATTTTGCCATTAGAAACACACTGGTAGGTCCAGTATCGATGATAAGATTAATCTAACCTTAACCGAGCACACCCGGGAAACATACAGCAATAAAAAAATTTCGCATGCCGCATGAAACCCTTCTTGCAGGTAATATATGAGTGGATGAGTCCAACCTATTACTATCGAACTAACAAAAAAATTCAATATTCGCTAATATCTACATTCGAAACTATATGGACTTCACAGTGCCCAAGTAATGGTTCGACCCGGGATAGAATTGGAGTCTGAAGCTATAGAATCTAAAATGTCTGTATTGTAGAAATTTGCATTGCAAGCTTTTAGACATGTAAAAAATAGATTCTTTTGAAATAAAGGAATTGAAAACTATATACAACAAGTGGAAACCTCGGTCGAAACATATCAGCGTCTTGGATGTAGAATTTCAATCATATTGCACTTTGACATTTTCTTTTGAATTTCTTTCGATCAAATTTAGGAACAGTAAGCGAAGCACATGATGAGAGGTTTCACGAAGACATTCAAGTCATGGAGAAACGTTACGGTTCGGAAAGTCATTCTTATAAATAGAAATATGAATAAATTTGTAAAGACATTAATATGTTTTTACTGTAGACTAATGTGCGGCTTGGAACCAGTACTATTTGGGGAGCAAATTGTTGGTTCCAAGCTGCTCAAATAAGGAAACAAGTGAACAACAGAAATAATAAATAAATATATGAATAATATTAAAGATAAAATTAGAAAATTAAAATATCAATTTTTTATTTAAAAAAAATATTAATTATAACGATAACTTAATAAATATTAACTTAACAACAAAAATAATTATTCCTTTAATCCAAAGTTACCAAATAAACTAAAAGGAAAAAAAAAGAAAATTCCAAACAATTTTAAAGAAGATATTTTGAAATAACTCTCTGGAAAAATTAATTAAGATGAAATAAAATCATTCAACTATTTCCTCAATTAAATGTTTTGAGAATATTAATTCAAATTGACAAAGCAGAATCTCTTTCGTTGATGTCGATACAACTTTTCCTCGATCATTCGAATTTTAATAAAATAAGTAATTTTTTATTTAACTCTTCCGAACTATATATTCTTTTTGCTTGAAAATATTAACCCTTCTTTGTCCAACCTTCCGTTGGTTGTTTTGATTAAAAAGGTTCATACATTTTACTTAGAAAAACTGTTATATTCACTTGCGTTTATTTGTTTTCTTTTAAAATACGTTTATAATAGGAAAGGACTTCACTCATAAATTATTTAGATTTGAGATCATTTTCTTTTATAACATTTACCAGTGGCGATGAGATGAATCGATAATGGCAGATTATGTTTATGGGTTGGTTCATAGTGACTCATGTCCTCATAAGAGGAAGTCGAGCTCAGTCCTTCATTTCCTAACACAGTGACGGTAAACGTGTATTTGACGAGTGAATTAAATTATTACTGATGACGAATTGTTGATACATGGTACATGTAACATTTGGTGTACCTTTATCGCGATCAATGTATACATAATTACGAGTATAATGATTATTTATATACGTTTACCATATATCTAATTTTTGTAATAATTACTTTCACATGGTTGTCCAAATAGAGAAATGAACTCACTATTCGTCTTCAGCATCCACAATTAAATAAGGAAATGATGAAAAATATAAATAACTGCGACCTTTATAATTTTTTGTTACGTTGTGTTATTAACGAAATTGGGAAACAAATACGCCATTTTAATATTTTTTTATTTTATCTTAAAGGTAATAAGTTTTCATGTTGAAAATAATAAAAAAATCTAAGTCCCTGATTTTCTTCCCAAATTAGCAAAATAATTTTTAATATTTACCTTACTTTATTTATACTTACTTAGTACAAGAGTAGTGGCTCCTTTTCTTTAGAGTAATTGACTTTAGTCTATTGAACACCACTACTCAATTGTGTGTGTCGCCAATAGAGTAGGCGACTGGCCTAACGCAATATCCCCTCTACTGGGCCTTCGGGACTCCAGACCTTATTTTTCGGGATCATCTGTACGAGTTTGTGTCGCCAGGACTTTTGTCGATTCTGAGCTTTGGACTATACTTACCTGGTCTTTTAGGCTTCACTTTCTAGTTTTGCAGAAAACGGGTCTCCAGCTGCTTGCACCATGACTGCCAAGTCCGCCCAGCTGTCCAGTAAAGTAGACTTACGCGGAGAAAGTTGGCTCCAGCTACTCTGACGGACCCTTGAGTCATGCTGCTACTCTTCAATGCTGCCAGACGATGCAGAGTAAGCCAAACCGGACGGTTAAGCCATCAGTGATCACCGAAGTGGCGCACAGGGAAGCTGACGAAATCCAATCAGAATCAAGTCCTGCTGTGCAGGCATAAAAAATTGTTGTTTTGTAATAAATTTTTGTACATTATTACAATATTTGAAATCTCACATATGTTTTTATTCATATTAGTAAATGAAATTTGATTATTACAACTCAAAATGATCCGAATTAACAAAGTGTGCCTTACAATCGACCATTTCCTCACATCCTACAACACATGCTATACTATTGTTTTAATATATTCGTCATACTCTTCTATGTTTTATTTTACTGTCATGAATGAATAAGTTTGCGTGTAACCCATATTGAAAAAGAACATTATAGAAAAATAAAGTACATTCATTCCTTGTTGACTCTAGAATTCAATTTTCTTTATTAATGATTCTTATGAATCCATCACATCTGAATCGTGCCTATTCTACTTTTACTTCTTTGATTATTTCGCAACCTTTTCTATTATGTTATTATCAAGAAGCTAAGAACACATAATCCTCAATTGATAACATTCTTGTCTTCAGTTTACATGATTTCGCCTGATCACCTTGTTCTAGATACTGAACATTCAATCCTTCTGTGACAACGCATCTCCATTTTTAAGTAATTCCGCTTTACAATATTCAAACATATCTAAGCTATTCAGATTTTTTTTCAATTTTAAAACCGAGGGGCAATTGGCTTTTTCATCGCCATTATAAAATCTATGGCTATATTAACTGTTCTTAGCTTGAAAAGAGAACCTTACAAGTAATGCTTGAAATGATGAGTAAAAGTAAAAATTTCAAGTTAATCTTTTTTTAAAGTAATAATCATTTTCATATTTTGTCATTTAATTTGCTAAATATGTTCTTTTCCTTTGTCATTCTTTTGTGAAACCCTGTTCCTATTGTATCAAAAGATTCATTAATGTCTAATTTCACTTCTTTCCACAAATTAGGATAAAAAAGTATTGGTGATGATGTTAAAGTTTATTACAGTTTCCTGAATTCAGCTGCCCATTAAATCATATGCATACACGGGGTTAAAACTTTATGAGTTATTGCATTGATAATTTTTCGGCCTTAACAAGTAGAAAGTTTGTGCATTTTAATTATAATACAAGAAAAGGAAAATGGAATAGAACTTTAGAAAAAAAGTTTAAGAAATAGATTTTAATTTGATATTATAAATATTAGGATTTAAAGACAACAAAAACAAATTGAAATTATAATTTTGTATTTATAAAAAATAAGTTACGCAGCCCTAAAATTATGTTTTTGGTGTAAATCAGCCATATAAAGTTGAAAATAAATTAGTTTATATTTCAGATAGCATCAGGAATTCGTTACACTAACTTCCTTTTGTTGTTCATATCTTTTTCTTCCATAATAGATAAAATCCTAAATAATAGATTATTTATAAAGTAATTTGTAAAATGTTAATATTGATTATAAATAAATACAATTTTTATTTTCATAATTTATTGGATGTCTCCACAATTTTATTCAATAAAATTGGGCAAATGATGTTTTGTTTCTATGCATATGTAGTCTATCATAATCTTTATTTTGTTATAATACTTATCTTAAATTTATTTCATAATATCTTTAATTTACATCATTAAAAAAGTTCGTTTCATTTTGTTTAATATTATTCCATTAATAAACTTTTTTCTATAACATTTGTTTGTATCTATAATGTAGAGTGTTTTAGGCACTATCTAATACTTTTTGAATTTTTTTAAAAAAATAGCGTATAAAATTTTATTGTAATTTTACAGATGACCAACGAAGCTCCAACAAACGAGCATTTGCGAGACGTTCTTTTATTCATGTTTAACTCGAAAAAAAGTGCCATCGATTCTCAAAAAAATGACTGCTGAAGTATGTGGCAAAGATATAATCATTGCAAAGCCTATCAAAAATGGTTTGAGAGGTTCAGTGAAGGTGATTTTAATCTGAGCAACGAAGACTTTGGTAGACAACCAATGAACTGCAAGCCTTACATGATAAGGATGATACCCAAACGCAACAAAAATTAGCTGACGCGTTGCATGACATGGACAAGATTCAGAAAGATGGATGATGGGTGCCGCATGAATTGACTGAATGCCGACAGAAAAATCGAAGAACAACGTTAGAACGTTTCCTTGATCGTCAGCAAAGCACATTGAATTATCACTGATGATGAAAATAACATTAATTTCGATAATCTAAAGCAAAAGAGATCATGGACAGACTCAGGAAAGGTGCCAAACATGACTCCCAAGCATAACATTCATGGAAAGAAGGTTCTGTTCTGCATATGACGGGATCAGTATGGTATTTTGTATTATCAATTTTTACACCTGACAAAACTGTTACGGCGGCTCGTTATGGAGAGCAATTAATCAATCTGAACAGAGAAGTTGCCACCAAACGACAGTAATGAACCACAAGACACGAGTGCCAGATATTACTTCACGACAATATGAGACCTCAAGTTGCAAAACCGGTTAAAAATACAATAAAAGAACTGAACTGTGAAATCTTACTCCACCCGCCCTACTCTTCTGACATTGTTCCATCGGATTATCACTTATTTCGATCAATGGCTCACGTATTGGCGGAACAGAAGTTCACAAAACACGAAGAAGTGCGAAAATGGCTCGATAAATGGATTGTGTCGAAACAACCGAAATTCTTTTTTGATAGAATCCATAAATTACCAATAAATTGGAATAATGTTGTTGTTAATAATGGTTGTTATTGTTAGTAAAAGTTTAATTAAAATTATTTTGGAATTTAATATTGTCCAGAGACTCCTGAATATCCGAAAAGCACTCTCACTGCTCGAAATGACGTGCTTAACCGATGATCTGTTACAGATCAAAATGCTAGTTATCATCAATTCGAGTGAGACAACATGAAACTGCAGAACTTACACCGCCGGTATTGCGCTGCTGATCCCTAAACTAATAATCTTAAAAAAAAATCAATATAGGCCAAAAAGTTTCTGGTTTATGTTTTTATCATCGAAGATATGGACAAGCGACTAGGATACGTCGAAAACCATGTACCTGGAGGCCCACAAAACCTTCGGAAAAAGACTAAGGGTTGAAATCATTCCGCTATCTCCGACCTCTTACAAGTTTCCAGATAAATTATCTTCAATTGTAATCGTTCCAGCAATTGCCGGCAGTCAAGTCATCCAATTCGTGATCGACACGGATGCCGATGTCAGCATCATATCTTCCAAACAATTCCACAAATTTCTTACCTTCCTGCAACTATTATCTTTGCCTTTTTAACAGTTCACCCTTCTTCGTTGTTACATTTAGTTTCCTTCCACCTTCTTGTATTTTCATACTGCAATTTCCTTTTAATAGGAAAAGGAAAGATCAATTTTGTTTAAAGCGAAAAATCCGTTGTTTCTTTGATCGATTCTTTGACTTTTATGATTGATTCATTTGAAAATTTCCTGAGTTAATTGAGGAATCTAAAACAAAATTTTGTTTCTTTCTTTTTTACGACAAACATTTAAAAAATTATCGTGTTTGATATCACCATTTAGATTGTTGCATCATTTTACTCCATTATTGAAAACAAGCGATTGCAACAGTTTGAAGTGACAATGTGGTTTCGAATTGTTCTGCACGAAATTGGTTTTAAAAAGCCAATGACGATGATACTGATCTCTGAGACATGTTAAGTTCAGACCAAACTTTTGAAAGCAAAATCTGAAGCTATCCATGAAAGTATTAAAACTAAT